>JAOEHX010047269.1:16689-55798 GCA_025448015.1 Bolborhynchus lineola | reverse complement strand
CAATGGAGTCTTCGTGCCTAATCCTTCCTTGCTGTCATGTAAGTGGCACAAGCAGAGAGGGCACAGGGCAATGGCATTTTGTACTATCAAGGTAGTTAGGAGTAACGTAGGAGTACATTGCATTCAGGTCAGGGTGAAATTATTTATTCTCCCATGTGAGAGGAAGGGAGCCAGGGAGGAACTGTGACTGAGTCACCCGCTCTTCCTGGAGCGCCTCCTGGGGTGGTGCCACTACATGCAGCCCAATACAAGACTGAGCCTGAAGGCTTGAACGAGCTGATTGCAAATATTTTACAGAAGTCTTATTTTCTGGTAATTACTTTAATATGATTCAGTGTTTTCTCTTTTGTCTGATCTTGTTGATGAGCCTTCGTGCCTGATCCTTCCCCCACTGTTGTGGAAGCAAGGCAAGCATTCCCACACCATCTCTGCTGTTCTTGCTGTTTTCCCTTTTGATTTCAGTGTCTGAGTAGGTGCATTTTGAAGTATTGTCGTTGTTGAATATAGCAGACCAAGAGTGTGTCCTTACAGAAAAATGGCTGATCCTTGATATGATCTTGTGAACCCTTTGAAAGTACTAAACTGATTCAGATTAGTGGGGATAGGGCAGTTTGCAAAACTGGGGTCCAGCCACCGTTTGCCAGTTCACATTCATAACAATTCCCGAAATTAGAGCTCCTGTGGAAACCTGGAACTTTGTTTCTGTGGCAAATGTAGTATATGAACTGAGTCCAAAGAACCCAGTGCTCAACAGATATATGAAGAATGGGCAGGATTTAGGTTCCAGTGGGTCACCGACACTATTTACTAGAGACTAGTAATAACAGTGATCAGACTCATTCCATTCCCAGATCTCTAGGGTTTTAAAAATCCAGCAGAACCAGTAAAATACATAAAGCCAGCCACTAAAATCCAGCCAAGTTTTGTAAAGATTACAATGGTAGCTTCAATTAAATATGAATTGTAAACTTTAAATGTACAACATATTTAAAAGGATTTATTTTGCCAAACCATAAATGTACCACTGACTAAACCAAGAAGTAACAGATGAAGAAATCTGAGTTTATATGGTTTAGAAAAAAACTTTCAGATATTTTTAATGCTTTTGTTTGACTATGTGATTCGTATTTAATCCTGGTTAGACCAAAGTCATACTTACATATCTTTGTAGCAGGCTGTACATTTCTCATAAGCAATTGACTGGTCTGTGTTATCATATACGTTCAATACAGATGTCGGAGAGAGGTGTAAAGTGCTACTCACTTTCATAATCTTTTGCATGTAGTAGAAAAAAAATATCTGTCTCATACCTACAAGAAATATATAGGTGCTCATAATTCATATTATCTCATGAAATTTAGAAGAGCATTCAGAGACTGCAAATGCAGGTAATTTATATATAAAACCTCATCCATGAAGAATTTATTGCTGTAGCCGGTATAATGTACTTTGGCACAGACTTCTTCCCTGAAACTAGTACTTGCAAATTTGAAAAGGGAACATACCAAAGACCTTGCAGGTTAAACTGTAATCTGGTTTTATGCAAAACACATTATTATGAAGACTTTTGTGTTTGAGAGAGCTAAAGGCAGTTGCTAAGTTAATGTTCCATGGCTACTGCAGATGTGTGCAAATATCTTCTCTGTGCGAGTAGTCTCTTTAAAATCAGTGTTGGTTTAGTGGTACTACTTTTGTGTAATTGTTGATGTATGTAAATGTTTTGGACCTTAGTGGAAACCGAGGAAACTGCAGAAACTTTTATATGAAACATTCTGATGTGAACTATCTAAGAATCAATATCTGCTTTGCAGAGGTAGTTCACTAGCAACTTCATGAAATTCAGATCTCATTTCCTCCTGCAAGGACTGCAGTGGGAACATGGGGCCTTGTCTTTCCCTCCACACTTGGACAGAGCTGCCAGATTAAGGCCGTGGGATCCATCTGTCTTGTTGCCATTTTAAGACAGGCATTTCTGGGTGATGTGGCTCTTGTGTCCTGGTAGATACATGCTGCTAGACTTGGGCATGTGGTGGCATAAGCAAGGCTATGCAGGGCTGTAGTTACATTGCAGAGATGTTGTGCAGAGTCTTCAGATTTCAGTTCCATCTCCTCAGTGCTTTGGTGGCTCGTGCAGCTGAAAGAAAGATACGTTTCCTTTTGTTCTTCCTGCAGGGGTCTGATTTCTTATTTTCTTTTGATATTATACTGTGCACATATGCTTTTATAATTGTTGCCTCTTTTGACCCATTTTTACTTCCATGAAAGTTAATGACATGAAATGAAGGCAACCCATTGTCACTCCCAAAATTTCTTCATAGTATAAAGTAGCCTTAAAATGGAGAAGGTTCTCATTTGCTATATAATATGCCACTTAAATGCATGTAGCTGGGAATGGAAAGAAACAGCTGCTGGTATGATGTAGTAGAGGGATTTTGGACCAGGACAAGAGAAGCTGCGGGGCTTATTGCTATAGAAATGGACCAGAGCCCTCAAGCATTGATGTAGAACAGATAGTACCTTTAAAATTCTTCCCCAAAAGGTACACATTGGTATAGGGAAGCAGTTTGCTATGCTTGGATGGACAGAGAACATTATCAATTCCTCTGGTATTTTAACTAGTAATTCCACAAGTCTAGGAGTTTCAGGAAGTGCTATTAAAATATTATGTTATTTCTGCCGGATATGTAGATCCTTGGACAGTACTTTTACACCTTTTCTGTTGTCATGCCCTGCGGCAGAAATCCTCAACTATTGAGAGCAAAAATAACTTCCTTTGCCAGGTGTATTAGCTGGAATTATATCTGATGCAGAAAGAAGTAACTTCTCTCTTGAGAGTAACCTATGATTTTTGAGGTCAGTGAGGATTTATCTCGTTGAGGATGTCATTTTGCTAATGAGGAAAACCTCACTGGGCTCATAGATGAAATACTATGTTCAGTTCTCTGCTTTTCCAGATGAAGCTAGTGGAGTTAGAGATGGTGAAGAAAATGGCAGCTGGAATGATAAAGGAAAGTGGAGTAACTGTCACAGGAGGAGAAGTTGAACAGGCTGGTACTCTTTAGAAAAAGATACTCATCAGTGAGATTTACAAAATCATTAGAGTGATGAAAAAGTTGAATATATGAAACTGTTGCCCTCCAAATCCTACAGTGCAAGAACTAGAGGGCACTCAGTGACTATAGTACAAAATCAGGCTTAAAGCAAATAAAAGAGAAACTTCTTTTTCTGAAACTTCAAATAGTGATTTTTTTTTGCCACAGGAGTATAGGCAACAGTAACAGCAGGTTGCAAAGGCATCAGACAATTTCATTGACAGCAGGACTACAAGTGGACGGTGAAATTATGTGCTCTATTGCATGACTAATACAACAATTGTGCATAGAGGAGTATGGGGAAAATGGACTGCAAAAGCAGTCAGGCTTCTTCTGTCTTTTCCCTAAATAGCATCTCTAAATAGCATGCCACAGTTGCATTCAGGATATTAGGCTAGATAGACCAGTCGTTAGACCCTGCAGGGCAAGTTTTTCTGCAGTACTAGAACCATACAATATTTTTTGTTGAAAGGTTCTTGTTAATACGTTGAATTCTCACAGGATAATCAAGAAAAAAATGGTAGCAAGTGTGAATATTGTATTGTTGATACCTGAAATATTAATGTATTTTAAAGTCTGATCCATTGATAGCCAAATGCCTGCCTGTTACTGCACATGTTACTAACATGGCATTTACTTGGAAAAGGTACAACTTGGAAAATGAATTTTAAGTTTATGTGTTTATTTTTTTTGGCAGTGAGTTTTAGTTATCTCTGACATGAAAAGTTATCCAGGTGCAGTGAAGCTGCATGGTGCCATGAGTACTTTAGCAGGATGGTATGCAGGACAAGTATGTAGGAAGCTGAATTGGAGTAGTTTCTTCACGCTCCAGTACTGTGTGCTACTGAGATGTCTTTGTGCTAGTTCCAAGTATGCTAAATTGAGAGAATGAGACAGAAGAAGGACTTTGGGCTGACCATATCTGCAGATCAGGGGCTCAGAATCTAGGATGTGTTCTCTGTTCCAGGCTCAGGGCTTTAGTGACATCACAGAGCTGCAATGACATCCCTGCAGGTTGAGTCATTCTCCTCATGCACGCTGTTCAGTGCCTACCCAACTCCTGTTCAGCCTCTAAATATTTAGGCTACTGCTTCTTATACAGTAGCCAGCACTTTTATTCTTTATTTTTAAAATCTATTTAGTTACTGTTTCTCATTAACATCTGCAGCATTTAGAGGAGACCTGCAAAGAGGAAAAAAAGAAACAACTGACTCACTAATTCACTTTAATATAGGACATGAAAACTTCTTTAAAATGTTGGGTGGGTTATTTTTTTTGTAATAGAAAATAATTATCTTCTGTGTGCTTTATTTTTTGTAACCTTAACCATATCAACAACAGGACATGGGCTTTGTTCACATGGAGACTTTGAATATATGTGTATCTGTCTTCTCTGCTCTGGGCACAAGGTTTTAGTTGAGATACTTACACTAGCCATAAACTACCAGCACAGCTCAGGTCGGCTCATGGTATCTGAGGGACCTGGTAGCACTCTGCTGTTGATGAGAAATCCAGTGTAAACAAATCTTCACTAGTCTCAGATGTGCTGTTGGGAAATATGTTTGGCTTTTAATCAAAAGAAATTGAGTGGTTTGTTCTTAAGAGTATCTGTTTTATTCTGTTGTGTCAGTTAAATGAATGTTAACACAAATGAAGAGCTTAAAACTGACTAAAGCCTCAGCTAATTGAGCTTTGGTTCCGTGAGAGTTTCGATGTCAATCTCGTTTTTGTTTTCCTGTTTTCTGGGGAAGTACTTCAGCTATAGGGCAAAAATAAACAGGCCTTTTAGATCTTCTTCACACTTAAATATATTTGTGCATATCCTTAGTTCCTATTTACTTCTTGCAAATTTATCTCAATCTGAAAAAAAATCTGATGTATTGTTTTCTTAACAAAGATTTGACCTTCATCTTCATAGACACGGTTTCGTTATTTTTCCTCTCAGCATTTAGTTCAAAGGAGCACTTCTAAGCATGCAGGCAAAACCCAGTTCTGTTGTATAAAATAGAGATGTGTGTTTTATATCACAGGAGTTTAGAGAACAATGCAAAGGTCAATTGTGTTGCTTGCTCTCCTGTCACATGATGTGGGTGTGTATATGAATGCATCCCTGGAATTCCACTGTGGGATCTGCATCTTTGAAGCTGATGCTAAAATTACTGCTGAGGCTCTTCCAAAGGCGGATACTGATGAAGATTCAATGAAATCGAAGGTCGCCAGTCTGGTAGGCGTTGAAAGGTACCTGGCTATGATACTATTTCTGATTTAATAATGCGAATGGGAGGCTAGCCCTTTGTAATAATTAGGACTAATTACTGAAGAGGTGTTGACAGATGGGCTAAGAGGAAACAAACTGCCTTTATCCAGTGGCTTAGAGTCAGATTACTAGTCTTGTGTTATCTGTTTCTCAGAAAGTAGAAGCTTCAATCATTCACTAAGTCTTCAAAGGGGAAAGGGATCCTAACAATATACAGGATTTGGGATAAAGCTATGAAATAAGGCTTTGACTCAAAATGGCTAAATTAATCTCCTTTCCGTAAATTATCATACTTTTAAAGTTTGAGTTACAGATGGAGAATCTGATTGTAGTACTGAAAAATACATTAAATCAATATTGATGACTGTCCTGTTTTTATTTGTTGTCACTGCTCCTCTTCATGGATTAGTCTAAACTCAGTTCCTTGTTCTTACTTATATTGAGTTCTTTGATTCCCTCTTATGCCATGCGTGATATCTGCCTGAAATGGAGACAGGGAAAAAGTATTCAGTACTCTTACGTTGTTTGTTTTATGCAGATGTTGTATCTGCTCAAAAAGCAGAAAATACATCTGCCTGGCTTAATTATGGTTATTTACCTTTTTAGGAGAAAAAATCATTCATATTTTAGGAAGAAACCGAATTACGATATAGTGGCATTCAGGCATTTACTGAGAAATGTCTCAATGATGTAGCATTTTCTGAAAAGGTATTTCTTCTCTCCTTTTGGATGTACATCCATATGAAGTAAGTAGATACGATTGTCCAATGGAAATGCAATTAGCAAAGACATTCAGGGGTTAATGCTTTGTCACTAGAATGAGTCTGAGTGTGACTTACTTTAGGCAAATGATTTAAAAGTCTGGCAACCCTCCATCTTCTCAAATGACTGCTTTTAAGTGCATTTCTTCCCACTGCACCATATATAGGTCCTAGTTTTCTGAGAAGCATGAGATAAATATGGTTGCATTTGTAAGAAGAGGTAGCCTTCAATTATTTATTTACTTTTAACAAAAAAGGCCTTTTAATTAGTGTTTAAATATTTATAACAGTTTTATTGTGCTGTAAAATCGGTTATACTTTGATCTAGATTTTCTGGTTTGAGATAATAGGGTTGGTAAAAGTTTTCCTAATGAATTTGGTCAGAACATGACATAATCTGATTATCTGATGAAAGATTGACACTTCAGTTCCTGCCAGCATAGAAGTGTGGTACAATAGGGGGCTATTCAATGGACATTCAAAGATGGGAGTTCAAGTTCAGCTACTGTAGAATTGTTCAAAGTTTCAAATTAAGGCAGTAAAACAGTTTTGCATTTTTCAGTACATTTTTAGTGAGGAGTAGATTATTGCGGATGAGAGGAATGAAGGTGCTTGTTGCATGTGTAAACTATGTAACTCTGGTTTGTAACTTTGGTTTTAATTTCTCTCCAGTTGCTAAACAAGTTGTTGGTGTTACTCCTTAAAACATAGAGAAAGTAAATGACCAGAGCATTGCAGACGTAGGAAACAGTGCTAGGAACTGGGAATTGAGCATCAGTCAACTGCTGTTAAATGCAGGACCAGCTTTTTATTAAAATCCCTCATGTTATAACAATTTATTTAACAAATGATTACTTTTAACTCATAGCCTTGGAGATGAGCATATTTAATTAATGTATCCTACGTGCTTACGCAAAATGAATATAGACTTATTGAACTGGCATGAAAGAACAATTGTGGGGCTGTATCTGAAGTGTAAGCTTAGTCTAAACTGTTAAAATAAACATCTTTTTATTGTGATTTTTATTAGATATTCAGGTAGTATTTACCTTGTAAATGTCATTCCTGTTTGCACTGGAATTATAGTGATCCTTATTAGATTTCTCGGACTAATTTGCTCTCCAGTAACTTGGCTTATCCAAATGCTTATGCTGTATTGGATGGGAATCCTGATAGAGAAAAGACACGTACTATTCATGATTAAGCTTAAATTTTGGGGAATATTTCATAGCATAAAAATACTCCATAATCTGTAGCTTTGAGTCATATATTTGAAAGTTATATACATAACACTGAGTCTTTCCCTTTTTAGATACTGAAGGAGTTCTTACAGAAAGTAAAATGTATGTACCAAATGGCATGCTTGTTACTGAAATGCAGTTGCTTCTGACATGGAGAGTTCATTAAGTATTTAAAGTTTTAGCCTAATCATGGAATCATAGAATAGTTAGGGCTAGAAGGAACCTTCAAAGGTCAGTGAATTGATGCAGATTAAAGTACTGTCCACATTGCTTTGTTTCTTAAAATACTGTGTGGCATGTGAATCTCACTGGCTGTGAAATGGGACTCTCTGTGCCTGGAGTCAGTGAGTGGAGTCCTAACCCCAGTTCTAGTGACTGCCACCTTAGGAGGTCACTTTCTGTCCCTGCATCAGTTTATCTACAAAGAATGACCCATAGTAATGCTGGTCTCAGAGATGGACCGTAGTTTACACAGAAGCAGAAACCTTCCGAAGAGAAAATGCTGTATGTAGTACTGGTGTAAAGACTGAACCCTGCAAACCTTTCCTTGTGTAAGACATCTTACCAGTATCATCTAGCAGTTTGGACACGTTAGATCAGATCCAAAATCTGGAATTTGAAATATGAGCAGGGTACAAATAGGAATTACCTTTGGTTATTTAATACTCCTCCTGTGTTTACGTTAATTTATCTTGTTTATTATTTGCAATTTCAAAGTACAATTTTTAACTGTTAGGGAAAAAATGTTGAGAATACAAGCACTGCACAGGAAACAGGTACAATACTTTGATATAAATGTATATCCCGCTCTGGCAATGCTGGTAAAGTACTTACCCTGTTCAGTCAACTGTGGAATCTTATTTTCCCTCTTCTAATGAACATGTATCTTGTGAAGGTATTTTGTACTTGTCTTAATTCCATTAAATGTAAACTGCATGATTAAAGTAAAGGAAGTATTTTGGAAAGCACTGTCAGAGCTCAATTTGCAGTGCATTTTAATTTAATTGCCTGCCTCTGCAAGGCATCTCACTCTTGGTAAGGCATATGCAATAGGGGGTTATTTCATAAGCAGAAGAAAGCGTACAGCCAGAAACGCGAGCAGGAGTTTTAAAAGTACATGTAAAGTAGGTTGCTTTATTGCGTCTTCATAAGAGTCACTACTCAGTATCTCCTCCCACCAAAGAGGAGAATTCTCGAAGAGGAGAATTCTCCTCTTTGGAGAACTTTCTCTTTGCAAGAACTGTGAATTTCTGAGTTGGTTCATATTCAAAGAAATTTGAGGGCATCTGACTGTTAAACAATAGTCACATTTACTTTGAGTATGCCCAAAGCAAAATAAAATACTATTAAATCCATATGTAATCAAATATTAACATATATGTCTTTTATCAGAGTTTAATCCAAATATAATATTTATAGAGTAAGAAAATAATTTATATACTTTTGTTTTAGTCGAATCTAAGATAATGATGCAAAATTAAAATGCAGTCTTGTAAAACTTACTGACATACTGAGATGAATGTAATTTTTAGGTAAGTATGAAAATTACTTTTGATCTATTCTCCCTTATTTTTATGAGTGTATCAGGCTAGATCCCAAGCAGAGCTCAATGTCAATTGAAATAACTCCATTTCTAGCAACTCTGGATATGATCCTGTCCATCAGGAATCCATAGATAAATCATTGTGTGGTGAATTTTAGAAGCATGTTAATTTACTACAGGCTATATTTTTATTATGTAATACCACATTATTTTAATACAAGAAACTCTTAAGTTATATTTCACACTTTGAAGAAAAAAGGACAGTAGTCAAAATGTCATGTGATTTGTGCTGTGTTTCATGTTCCTATGCCCTGTGGGAGGAAAAGTAATAGAACAGACAAATAAATAAACGTGGTGTTGAAACTGGCATGACAGTTTCTGCTCTTGCACAACGGAACTGCAATCAATTTATTGTCTTCATTGGTCAAATGCCAGAATAACAGTATAATATTATACAAGAGTAGATTAATTAAAGTGCAATTAAAATGGAATAAATTAAATAATCATAAAAGTTTGTCATGGGAAAAATATGTGTTTAGAATTAATTAGTTTTCAAATAAAGTGATATTTTAATTGCTCAGAGTTACAGAATCCTTAATTGCAGACATATAATTCTGGCCCAAATAACGTCAGTTGCTGTAACAACTTGATGCATTTCTTCTCTGTCAATTCTTTTTAATAGTTTGTTACTAAACAAGATTATTGCAGGAATGTCTGCTAAAATGTCTGGAAGATGTTTAATTAAGCCCATACTATCTGAGGACATTATTAGCTCTTGGAACCAAAAGATCTGTAGCTGATGCTGCACTATGCAGCACCCCTAATTAAGGAGGATGGGCAGACAGAGCCCCGTGGCTGACAGATTGCTATGCACCGCTGAACTGGAGGCTACTCAAAACAATCATTTGATGGTTCTTGGGTTATCAATTTTCTGCTAGATTACAACGATTTATCAAGTGTACAAACTTAAATTCATTTGGGATCTGGTGGTATGCTATATAGAGACAGCCGTGTAGATACTTCTTTTCATGTCTATTGTGCATTTCCATATTCTTCAAGTTTTCAAAGTGTTTAGGCATTTGTTGTCTTTGTTTGTTGGCATTAATTTTATGGAGAGTGTGTTGCAAAGTTGAACTGTTGTGAGCTTTAATGGCAGCTTTCTTTCTCCAAACAAGGCTGACTGTAGTTATAACATTGCACTTTACCAAGCAATTAATGGTTTCAGAAAGTAAACAAGATGGGTATTTTTCCCTCATCTGCAAAAGGAACCTGTTTATTAAACACTAGAATTTCATCTAATTCAACTGCATTTCGTGCTGATTTTTAGACTCTCCTATTAAAGGCTAGTGCAGTGACATGTGAGGCAGTGGCTCTCATGTTTCCAGGCACCATATTTTTGGCATAAATGTATCCATGATATTTGGCTGTCTCCAGAATGTTTACTTCAGTAAGATTTGCAATGCCCAAAATGTTTAACTGTGCTAACGAAGGCCAACCAGCTGATAGCTGAGGGCAAATATGTCAGAATGTAAGGCCGAAAAAAAATTATCAATCCGACGCAGTGGGAGTATTAGAATGATTAATGTTTGTGTTAATTTATGGCTTTTACATATTGATTAATAGCTTTCTGTTTCAGTGACCAAAATGTGGAAGTGGCAATGAGATCCATATGCTAACTCAGTGTCTCTCAAATAATTACAGTAATTCTTAGGTTTGTTCCCAGGCTGAATTTATGTTTTCAGATAGAAAATAATTATTGTACAGTGACTTTTTAAAAACACTGCAGATGGAGGACACAGCCTGGGTTTTGTGTTCCTGAAGGTGAAACACTGACATCTATATACATTTTCCTTGTAAGCTTCATTGTTTAAAATCATAATATATTGTGGCTTAGCCTCATTCAGTCGGGGGATGCTTGGAGACAAGAAAAGGTGTTAACACTGTGAGGAGCCATTATCCGAGTGGAAGTCATTAAAAAGCTGTTGCACTGCATGATGGTAATTAGTCATTTTCTGTTCCCATCAGATTTCTTGGCGTATCACCAATTGCTGATAAGCAGTTTTGTCTGCTGTCTGTCCATTGACTATTACAATTAAAATGTGGAAACTTTCATCATTCATTGTCCAAATCTTAGGAGTGAAGGTAATCTTTCGGGAGCTCCTGAGAGAGATGACCTCCTAACTTCCCTTGAAGTCCATGCGTAATGGAGGTTCTCAGCACTTTTCAAAGAGAGACTTCTGAAGTGTTTTTCTGAGCAGGCAGTCACTGTTAGTCATTGGAAATTATTTGGTGACTATTTAGAATGAAAGCTCTGACAGCATTTAGTGTTCCCAGCTGTAAAAGGAAAGGCTCTTGTCAGCTGTAATGTTGGCAGTGTGGCAACAGGTTTATGATATCACTAATAAAGGATCATGTAGCTCCATCATATCCATGCATTCTCTTTGGCATTGATTTGTCTCTAACTAGCAAGTTTTGCAAGCAAGTGAATTCCATCTAGAAATCTAAATACAGCATCTAGATACTGTATTTTCCAGTGGAAACACAAGCTCATGAATGTTCTCTTCAATGTACGAGTCCACCACTGTGATTTTTTTTTTATTATTTTCTCTTTTTTTTTTTTTTTGTTAGGTTTTGGAATGTGGAATTTATGTGAAATATGTACCTCACTGTGCCTAATCTTTATTTTGTTAGTTATATGTAGGTTGTAATACGGAAAATAATGAATTTAAGAGAAAGCATTTGTTTATCCTTACTCCTGAAAATTCAGAGTTCTTTATTAGTATGTTCTACTATGGTGTGCTTCAGGGAACTGGGGTACAAATGCAGAGAGCAGGCTGCCTGGCTTTATATTTTGGATTTTATCCAAAGTGGCTGTTTCATTCTTCCTGAAGTGTTTTGTATGTGTTAGCTTTTTACAGGACACAAAAAGGTATGTCTTTGTATAGTCACTTTTCACCTCAGGTGTAAAGAGATTTCTTTGGATGATGGTCTTGCAACATCCCTTTCTATTGCTGACTTCCTTGTTTCAGTGCTTTCTGTCAGTTTTGGTATGTACATGCAAAATGAGAAGCTGGGCTTAAAAAGTTTGTCACAACATGTATGAAGAATTGTTTCCCAAACCATATACCTGCTTTCAGACCTTTTATAACCAATAACCTATAAAAACTAACTTTTGCCATCAGGTGAAGTGAACTTGAACTCATTGTCCAGCACCTCTTTTAATTATGTATGGCAATGCTACTCATAAATGGGTTCTTGATCTCCACTTATTGGAAGTGCCATGTAACCAGGCAGCATTCTGTGTCAACCAGGGATATCTAAGACGGTTCTCAGTCCTGCTGAGTTCTGGCGTAGTTGAGTGAGATGAATTGGGTGCTGTTTGGGACCCTCCTGCTACGTTTTTGCTGCTCGGGCAACTCACACACCAGCTAGGCATAGCTTGCTGCACGAGGAAGGGCCACGGTATTCACATACAGCTGTGTTTTAAGGGTGTTGCTTGGGCAGAGGATATTTCAGTTTCACCACTGTGAAACTCAGTTGTCTGCAGTGGCTGGACACGTGAAAACTGTGTTTGGAAAGCTCATACTGCGAGGGCTACCTGCTGTATTTTAATGCTGGAGATTGTGAATGAAATGGAATAAACAAATCTGTTTGCACTGAGCTAATAATTTGGGATAATCTTTTATTTCCACTGACTTCCTCTGTGGTTGAAGCTAGTGAACCACTTCAAAACACTCGTGCACTAGAGCTATGCTGTGCAGTGTGGCAGAGCGTCACAGAACTTGAGTGAGTGCAGGTAGGCACAGAAGTGCAGGCTGAAAAAGGCCTTTTGTATGAATGAAAAGGGGGAAGAACAATTTATTCACATCTTCCTCTCTCATTCTTTGCTCTGATTTTTCCTCTGGGAGGGTGGCACCTGGTAAACTAAGAATTTTCAAAAAATAACAGGGATTTCATATATCTATTTGTGAGCACACCTGGATGTGTTGAATATTTTACAGTAGTAATTATGTCTGCACACCTGCTGGTTTCAGTCCCAAATCAGTTTGCCAGACATGCCTAGAGAGATTTATTTCTCCTATACCTGAAAAAGTTCTTTTACCACTGAGTTTTTACTACTCTAAATAAGCCTAAAGAAAAAAAGAAGAGGATTTTTTCTTGTCTTTGCTTGAGCCATTGATATCTCAAACTGAACTGTGGAGTTTGTAGGGGGAGGCGAGTTTTTGGATGATATTTTAATAGCAGTTTGGTTTTGCTTCGATGTGTGATAGAAATACAAATGACAGGAGTGGGAACAGGAGAGTTGCTGAATTCTGCTGGAATTTTTCCTGTGGGAGTCTGTTAATGTTTTTAATTCTCTGAGAGATTTTCCTAAGGTAATCCTTTTGACATTTACATATTTGAAATGACTCTCATTAAATAAAAGCTTACATCAAATGTTGAAGTGATGATACTGGAATACCACTGCATAGAAATTCAAATGGTTTGAAGATTATCCTAATTGCATCCTAAACAAAGTAGGTTTTGTAAGGGATATTTATAACAAGCAGTACCTTAAAATAACATCATTTTGAAGGAAACTCAGTTGTTCTCGTGTTTAATAGAAACATTTTTTTTCTAGAAAAACCTTTTTTGTGTGAAAAACCTATGTGTGCTGTGCCTAGCTGAAACACTGATCTGAACAGCTGGGGTTTTCACTCCTTACTTGCACAGCAAATATAGTCTATGCAGGAGACCAAGGGTTTGCAGTGCACCCTGTGAAAAACACTTCTGGTAGCCTGTAGCATATGGGAGTGTAGCCCAGCCCCTGAAGGAGGATGCTGTTACCGGCACAGGGAAGGCTGGAAGAAATAAAACATCTTTTCAAAAACAAGAGCATGATGATGAGGTGTTTCATCTCTTACTGGTGATACTCACTTGCAAACAAACAGTGCTGTAAGCAAAATGATTCCTATTTTAACATACTTCCACAGGAGGCAGGAGGATATCTCAGGTAGTAGTCTAGCCATGAGACTCTTAAATGAAGTTTCGTCTATAGGTTGCACTTTGCTTGTTCAAGCCCTTGAGCCAGACTGTGCTCTCAGACCAGCCTAAATACTAAGCAAATTCACTTAATTAAATTTGCTGCAGATATCCTCACTTAGCAAGAACAGATTGGTCCCCCTGAGGCGAGATGGAGTTAACAAGAAAATAAATGTTGTGCTAATTAGAGAACTCATTTTCAGACACCTGGGGTGAAACTTTTAAAAGTCCTAGAGATTTAGGACTGAAAATCCATTTGAAAATGAGTCTTAGGCTTCTAAATCACTTAGGCACTTCTGAAAAATATACCCAGGGGCTTTATCCATCCTACAGTCATCATATTTAGCATGTTTGTAGCTGTCTGCTTAGCAAAGCATGGTATAACCATTGTCTGTTAGTATCAGTATTCCACAATGTACTTCATTATTCCTGTAAATAGAGATAGTGAGCTACCTGGTGAGTTCAAGGTAGGCTAAATGTCATTTCTGTGAGGATGCTGAAGTGTCAGCAGGAACAGAGGAATACTTTCTTGGAGTTTTTAAGTACTCAGTGCACCAAATATCCATCTGTTTGTGATTCATTGGACTTCCTGTTGATTTAAGTATGTAAGGACTTTTAATTAAATCTTGGTTTTAAGTGACTTGTCCATGCACATGGCTAAAGAAGATAGCATGGATGCAGTTTTATAGTTCAGCACCTTCTGGAAGAAAAATGACATGCTTAATACTGTCTCACTGCCATTCATCTCCTGAGTCACAATAGGAATTTAATAAGGAATCGTCTCATAACCCCAGTAAAAAATGACATAGGCTCAATATTAAGCCAAATTTCCAGATTCACATATCTGATTAGCAAAAAAGCTAGCAAAGATCCAGGCTCCAAGGAGCAAAACATCATTTCATGTGCTTGCAGCTTGCAAGGATGTTGTCAGTAGTCATGTTTTGTTCCTGTATCCAGCCTGAGAATTTTTCTGAAATATCATCCTTGTAAAGACATGCATTAGTAGCGTCTGTTCCATGCCAGGTAAAACCCTTCCCACAGCCACGCACACACTTGCTGTCTGTCAGCAAAAACTTGTGTGTCAGTAATTAGAAAAATGCTATTAAAAACCTGCCTTGTAATCCCACATAGCCTCTGGGTTGACTCAGTACTATTTTGTCTTCCTTGCTCAGTGCAGTAACCCACGATCATTGCACTGTGAAAGAGGGACCCCACTCCTCTGACAAGCCGCCTGGCTACTGTTCTATTTACATGGTTCTACAGAGTGACATTTTGAGGGTAATAGCATACAGCTGTAGTGTCCCAAAGAGGTGGCCTTTGGTCACCTCAGACAAAATCCTTAGTCTAACAGGTTTACAACAGAAGCGAAACATGTTACAGACGGGCAGTCGGGAGTTGGTTCTCACCATGGGGGAGAGCCTGTACATCGTGTAATCACCTGAAAATTTACTCCAGCCTGTCAAGATGCTAGATCATCAGACAACATCATAAACCAAATGAGTCAGGGCACTAAAACAAGGATATCCACTGATCTCATTATTTTCATACCTAATTACACAGTGCTATTGAGGGAGAACTGCGCATTATGCTGAAGAATCCCATTTCATCACCTGTCCTAAAAGATGATTGTGTTTAAGTAGGACTTACAGATACCGTGGTGATTACTGATCTATAAACACTCAGGGTAGACCTGCAAATGAGGTGCCATAGCAAATGCATCCATTAAACACAATTCAAAAGCTGATACTAAAGTGAGATGACAAAAGTTGAGCCGTTTTAATTTACTATTTGACTTTCGCTCTGGCACTTTGCTGCAATCATCTACAACTCCTCTGCTGTGAACCAGCAGGCAGAGAAACATCTGCTGATCTTCTCTTACTGAGTTTAGAAACCTTTTTCTTTAATCTGGTGTAATATATGTATGAATGGGAAAGAGTGGTGACATCTATAGTGGTAAAAGCTGTCCTTTTCTGTATGAGGTCAGGTCAGCAAGAAAGCAGCAGAAATACAAGCATGACTAGTTACAGATAAAACAGTAAAAACTTTTCATGGTGAAAATATTTCTTGTAATGCATGTTACAATGTGTTTTCCAATGAACTGCACATTGTACTTACAGTCAAAGAAGCTGCTGGTTACCTTGTCCCAGCACAGGTCTGGAGCGGCACTTGCAGCAGGTCAGAACACAGGAAAGTCATCCTTGTCCTTTGGTACTTGTGCACCTGCAAACTGTGCCTGTGCTAATGTGAGTGGGAATACTTGGCAAAAGTGCCAGATCAGTAAGAGTGTGCTTTCCTGTGTCACACCAACTATCCCTGTGAGTTTATAATCAATTGTCCTTCACATTCCCCATCTTAGACAGGGCACCATGCTTTCCTGTGCACTTGCCCTTCTGTGCTGACTCAGATCACATCTGAACTGATCACATAAAGCTGAAAGCATCCATCTCTCTTTATTGATCTTTTGGGGAATACAAACCGCTTGGAATAAAGTTTTTAACACAATAGTCACTAAATTAGTGTGAATTATTGAGGTTGGTTTTTTTTTCAAGTAACCGTGCTGGAACAAAAAATTCAAGCATTTGGAAGTGATGGGATTCTTGTGTAAAAATGATCATAACTGTTCTCACCTGAAATGCTTTTCAGTTGATATGTTCACTGCAGTGCATCTCTGTAAATGGTTGTGAGTGGAAAAAGCAGAAGTAGTACTTTTATGGGGAGGAAGGGGAAAGACTTGCCAAGAGGCTAAGTGGAATGATAAATCACTTGCCCACTGAAATTAGGGTTAGCCAGTTTCTCGTATTTTGCAGCTTTTCCTTTTTGTGACAGGGAAAAGAGCTGAACAATTCAGTATTTCCAAGTGTGTGCAAGGTGTGTGCACATGGCCAGCTCAGCACTTAACTTGCTTAAAAAGTAATGCAGCAAAAAGCGGATTTGACAGCTGCTTGATGTTAAGAAGAAATACTTTTCTGTTGCACTGCATTGCATGGCAAATACAAATAACATCCAATAATGATAACTGAGAAAGGGAAGTGACTAGGAAAACCAAATGTCCTGATCAGAATATATTTAAAGTTGTCATTTCAGTTTAGGCTGCCTTACCCTGTGTGACATCTGTGTCATCTTCTCACTCCCCCAGCTCATCACTCAGATGGCTCTGCCACCTCCAGATCCACAGTTTGTTCTCAGAGGTACCAGTGCTGCAGTCCACACTCTGCATTTCCCCTGTGGAGGCCAGGAGCCCGATGTCCCTATTCTTTTCTCTGGGTAAGTAAACCAGGATTTCTGGCTGAGTTGAGCATTGTATGGACATTTCTGTTAAAAGCACAATTTATCTAAATAATCCATTGTATCTGGAGTAAACAACAAAGTGCCTGATTTGTGACTGAGGAGTGTATTACCTTTACATACAGCTTCAGCTTTGGAAAAAAATTATGAAAAAGTACCAGACTATCTTATCAGCCAGTGGCCTCACTGAAAGCATCTGTTCCTACTGCTAGGTCTGAGAATGGGCTTATCCATGTCTGGAACCTGAAAACATACAGAGTTGACGCAGCACTGGATGGCCATGGGAGAAAATCTGTCTACTGCGTGGAGACAATGGGTGGTAAAAAAAGGCTCCTCAGGTTAGCAAAGCAAAGCAGACAAAAACAGGTGAAAGTACTCTTGTCTCTGTGCTGTTATGTGATTGAAGATGGGGGGAAAAAAAAGGGGGGGAAAAAAGAGTCTTTTATTTGTGGATTCAGTGAAAGTCTCTCCAGTGCTTAAGGAAATGCAGAGAAATACAGAAATACAGAGAAAACTGTAGAACAGAAAGTGGGAAAAATGATATGATTAATTTCTTTATGATGTATATGTGACAACATCATGACAATTGGGGTCCATCGTGGCTTTATTACTGCACTGAGATCAGGTGAGGTCTCTGGGTAAAGGAAATACAATTGGATTTGAAGTTGACAGGTGCTTCACAACTGATTCTCAGAGAAGAACAAAATTTATGTACAGAGGTTATAAAATAGAGGGGAGAGGGAGAAAAGGTAAGGAAGAGAAAAATCAGAGATGGAGAGTGGGAGACTGAAAATGAGCAAGAATGCTGAGTTGTATGCCTTTGCTTTGTTGCAAAATTATCTTCTGTTCTTGTTTAGCAAGGGAAGTGGAAGATTTGTGTACTTTGGATTAGACAGGTGATCTAGAGTAGATGCCAAAGTGTCTGTATGACTAGGAGGTGTTCTGACATGTTTATCTGGAGACGACATCTCTTATAATATACAGTGGAATTCATTAGCATTTATATTTGTTATCTGCTTAAGTATAATTATCAACACTCTCCCCCATAAAATCATACTGAATTAGCATTGTTTGTATAATTATAGAGTTTTTCCATACCTCTATTTTTCCTGTATGTTTATAACAGTTCATATAGCAATGCAATTTTGGGACAGCAGTTACGTGTACTTTTTCTGTTCTAAATGAATCACAGTTCCTTGCAGTACCCTATTGTTTGCATGCCCGGTGCTATAAATATTTGGACAGTTTGTCACTCATCTGAACAGCAGGTGGGAGTTTCTGTATTGTTGTTGAAGAAGTCTCAACACTCTGTAGATTTGCATCTCCCTCTGTTTTGGTTTCATACTTCCACAAGGTGATACTGCTAATTAAACCAAGAAATGGATAAGGCATTTTTCATGACTTCTTGTCCTTAAGGACATGTATCCTGTGCTACTGTAGGTTGTGGATTAGAAGCTTTGTTTCAGGGACTGGGATCATGTAAATCTGTAGCAATTAATGCTGTGCTCTTTGTCTGGTTTTACTGTCTGGGAGCAGCACACAGACTTCAGTGGGACGGAGAGGTGTGCAGAGGGGTCTGTGAGCTGCTGTGGTGAGGCAGTGATGCAGATGCTGGTTCTCTGTTTTTGGATATTTGAACACGGTGTTTCATTGTTTAGTTCCTGCTACTCACTGCACCACCAGTACCTCTCTTGTCGTGTCGCCACATACACAGAGTTGTAAGTCTTCTGTGCCCTCCCTGTGGCTGTGGGAAGTTGACCACTGTGTAACTATAGCCTTTTATTTATCTTTGATGTGGTCTTTGTTGTCTTGCAAATTGTCTTTCAGATGTCAACATACCTGGCATTTGTACTTCATTGCTAGGGTGGAAGTGTTGAATGTGTAACTCTCTGGATACTTTTGTTTCCTTTTAGATTAGCTCTAATAAAAATACTTATATTTTACCATTTATGATGAATATGCTCAAATAGCCATGAAACTTTAGAAATACATACACACATATAAATAGCGTAACTGTGTTCGATCAGGTCCCTTTTCACAAGGAAACATGGCTAGCTGTGACTGCAGGGTACCTGACTCCCCCTCTGGCCCTTCTTCCTCCCAGGAACTTTTGAACCTACTTGTCAGTTGTGCAGCCAGCAGACGGGTAGCTGTCTCAGTGATTCCGAGTTCCCACATGTTTCATGAAAGACCCCATCAATACCCCACTGAAGCTGTACAAAGCTCACTCCTTTGCTGCATGTTAAAGGCTCTACTTTGAGATACTAGCCTGCAGAAGCCAGGCTTTCTCAGACCTGCTGTTCTTGGATAACTTGTTTTACTGTAACAGTCAGGGTCGTGACCAGAGGATCTGCTTGTGGGATTTGGCAGAAGGACGGACTGCAGTAGTGGATTCTGTCTTTACGGAGAATGTGGGATTCTGCAGATGCTCTCTGTTAATGGTGGCACAGGAGCGCTGGCTAATGGCCATGGCAGCCAAAGCCCTGGAGGAGGTAGGAAGTGGGTTTTTTTCTGGGAGATTGCTTTTGGTTTTGAAAAGAGATAGTTGAGAAGGGGAAACTTCAGTGCTCTGCTCAAGAGAGGGCAGAGCAAGGAGCCTTTAGGGGTCCTAATTACTAATTTTACCTGCCAGAAAGATGACTGAATCCTATAACTCAAGCTCTGATAACAAGGATACCACCCCAAGACTGTCTAACACGTAAGTATTTGCAGCTGCTGCTGATCTTTCATGTGCAGGAGTTTTTAAAACTCTCTTGGTGCTGCTCAGTACTGTCGAAGGAGAACAAGAGTCCTTGTGGGAACTGATGGTCAGAAAGTCTGTCATCAGGTGGAGGTACTCATCCTCCATCTAAAGCTGAAAGTCGTGTTTGGTGAGAGGAGGGGAGGTGTAGGTGATTTGTAATGCAATACGTGGTCTTTCACCCCGGGCTAATTCTTTAACTGGTACTTTGGCTGGAAATAGTTGAATCACTCTTAGCAGCCAGAAGTTTGCTCAGTGTGAGATAATTGTAGGGTCCATTTCAGTTCCTACTGGGTAAGTCCACATCTAAACCCCATTATCACAGAATCACTGACTGACAGCTGTGTTGACAGTTTCCTCTTCTGCTTTGGAGAAATCATATTTTTGTTTTCTTTGAAGGCCTATTTGGGGACATCACACAAAAATTAATTATTTAAAATACTTGTCATCAAAATACAAAAAATATGAAAAAATAAAAAAGAGGCATAAATATGAAAAGAAATATTGTTGCTAATTGCAAGGTCAGATGCTTTTCTGGACCATGGGATATGTATCTTGAAACTGAAAGTTGCATATTTTATAGGTGAAGTAAAACGTGGGAATGGTGCCTGTATTGCAAGAAAATGTGAATTTTTTATTATTCAGAAGTTAAGCACATATTTAAGTACTTTGTTGGCTAACAGCCAGAATATTCAGCCTTTTACAGAACTGAGTAAGCCTGTAGACACAACCAGTGTATTAGTAAATACAACCATTCCCATACCTTGTTCTGATCAAACAAAGGCCTCTCTGCATTTTACAGCAGTGCTCAGTAATACTTCAGTTAAAAAAAAAGCCTGACAAGTGTGTTCTTGTGCCAGCCAGAGAAGAGTTTTTGTGTCAGGCAGAGAGTACAAACACACACATTCTGGTAATGAACAACTGAATAACCACCTGATCCAAAGAGAAGGCCTTTACCCCAAAGTCTCTTACAACTCATCTCTGTTTTATTTTCATTTCTCTCCTTGGGCCCTGCAAACTGATAATGATTTGCTGTCCACTCTGTGTATGAACTTTTACATTAGAACTGTGTCGGGTTTCAAGACATTCACATAAACTCCTATAATATATAGTGCTTCCAAATAGGCAGCACTGTGTGAGACACAGTACATTTGCAGCTTATGATTAAAATTAAGACTTAATAAGTGTTTATGCTTGGCTGGTGCCCAAAAAAAGAGTAATTTTGTCTTAAAGCAGGTTCAGTCCATAAATAATGAGATCTGAACAGGCATTTATTTGTTCATGATTGCATTTAAATCACCAATTATAAGTTACACGCACTTTTTTTGCCAGTTTGCCAGAAACATGTTAAAAGCTTTATTAATGTGAAAAAGAAAAAGGGTGTGTTTCCTTGTGGCCAATTTTAGCCACCCAGGAACACTATTAACCTCAGGCAAAGGCAAATCTTTCTCCTATTAAGCAAAACCAATATAAACAGAGAACTTCAAGTTTTAGGTTACAGTTGTCAAAATATATGAAATAGTATTTATTTCTAAGGCTCAGTTGCCTCTAATGCAGATAGTCTCTGGAACTGTCAATCTAACACTGGCAGCTCATGCCTGGTGGCCTTCTGCAGAAAGCGTTTCTCATCTTTGTGCTTTTCTTTGTCCTCTGCAAGCCCAGCTGAAGCCCCTGTACCAATTTGTCCATTTTTAATCAAGGTACAGTGCAGGAGATGGGATTTTTTTCTTTTAACCCACAGAATTGTGTGTATCACAGAACACTTATCCTTCCTTATTACATAAAAGTTACAGTTTCAGTGTTGTCTTCGAGGCAATGCCCTTTGGAGAGTCAGTGATGAAAGATGCAAGATGAGAGCAGGTCACTGTATTTATAGCCCATTTCCTGCAATAGCTAACTTGGTCATTATGTCGATAGCAAGAAAGTTGCCAAGAGAAAAGCATCTTTTGTTAAGATTGTAGCTCCAAAGAACCAGAATTCCCAGGTGATTAAACTTTGGTCTGTTCATAGGTTTGGTCTACATCTTCGCTGTAGCCTCCATTCCTCAAATCTGGAGGATAGTTTCCTGCCCCATTGCAAAGTGGCTTTAGGAAGTGTATATTGTATTTGTTGACTTGCACTCCTAGAGTGCAGCTGGCTTTTGGCAAGCTAGCTGACAACCCCTAGAAATAGGAAGATGTTCTGGCAAGCTTTGAACTAAAGGTATGGGATTGGAAAACCATCGCAGCTGCCGTGGTCCTGACTGATGGCTCCCAGAGGAGCCATATTTGTCTAATACCTCATCTCAGATGCTTAAGGAAATTCGCGTGACTGGGGCTGTCCAGCAGCACTGTTGGGCTTTTGCACATTCTGAAATTGCCCAGAATGGCTGGTGGTGCTGGATTTATAAAATGTTTTAAGTCCTTTAATTTTATGAGATAATGCAGACCATTGTTTATTTAACTAACATAAAAGATCGCCTTAGTGATTAAGTATGCATGTGGGAAACTGCATGCTCCTGGCAGCAACTTTTTGATACCTAAGAACTTCTATTTCTCCATAGTTCCAGGCTGGAGAATCAGCCCATAGTGAGACACTGCTGTGTCAATCAAGAGACTCTAAACCTTCCTGTGCCAAATTGCAAAGGCAGACTCCCCTGATCTTGCCTGCCATCATCCTGGGGTGGAAATGAGCTACTTCCTTGGCAGAGGAAAGACTTGCCCAATGCTAAAAAAAGAAAAAAGATGATCCATAATTCATTACCATCAGTGCAAGTAACAGCAGAAGCTGCTGAGTAGACAGAGAGCAGGTGTTCAACGCAGCATTGTCTGACCCTATTCAAAGCATGGTCAGACAGTGTTGTGTTGAGCATAGGTGTGTGCCATCCCTGCCCCAGCCTGCATTAACAGACTTTGGTTTACATTTGTTAGTGCAGTCAGCTAGTAAATAAAAAGTCTACCTTTGATATCTACATAGTGGCCATGCAAGCTCTGTGTTACCATGACAGAACAGAGGAGACGGTGCAAGTGTCCACCAGCAAACATAACAAAAACTAGCCACAGAGATGGAAAAAGGGCCAAGGGAGGGGAACTGGGGAAGTATTTTCAGATGAAGCAGTTTGCAATATCATCTACTGTATGCACAATATCATCTACTGTACAAAAAGGACACGAACATGGATTAACTGGAAGGGGGAAAGAAGAGGATGTGTTCATTCCAGCAGTTTTGTCTGGTCTTTCCAAAACACTGTATTTAGATAGCTGTAGATTCCACTTACAGTTCCAACTTAACATGCATTCCTCTTTCCTCCAGACAGTTTTTACTGGAAGAGCTTATACTAACCTTAATCACCTTAAAAGACTTGTGTTTTTAACAGCAGAATTTTGACCTGGAGTTGGACCAAATACTCTTGTTTTCCTGATGTCAGGTTCAGGTTTTGGAGCTGCCATCCAAGACGTCAGTCTGTACCTTGAAGCCAGAGGCGGGTGCCAAGCTGGGCATGCCCATGTGTCTGAAGTTATGGCAGGTAAGGCAAGAGCGCCTGCTAATTGTGAAATGTTTTCCCTGTGATTCATTTTATATGAAGCACATGAATCTTTCTTCACTTGGATTTTGATTTATTATCAAACCAATCAAGTAATTATACTATTAAAGGGGGGAAAGATTTGTGAACATCCTTAATGTAACTTTCAGAGCTTTCCAAGCTTTAATGGAAGATTTGCAAATGCTCAGGAAAAGCTTTGTATCCTTAGGATAGATACGGTTTTTGCATCAATCAAGAGGAAAATGAGTGACTTACCAAAGCTAGTTGTTTGATATGGTTTCTCACTGCATTAAGAACAATGAGAAATGATTGGGTTACTTAAAACCAGCAATTTTAATGGCAGGTTACGTTCACTTCAATGCCCTCAGGACAAGGAAGCACTCTATGAACATTTCTATTCCAGGCATACAATAGGAACAATATTTATGGTGGTTCTGACTTTGGACAAAAAGATAAATAAAAGCAGTTAGTGGAAAAAAATAAAACCCTGAACATATTTGCAGAGAATCAACCTGTCATGTTTATAGGGTACCTAAGATGAAAGCCACGTAATACAAAAAGGTGGCAGTAGAGGGAGGAAGGAGCTTAGGTGGTTGGCTCTAAATCTCGAGAACTGGTGGCAAAGCTGATTCCCAGTTTAATCAGTTGGCTGATTCCTAACCACATACTGTTACAGGACTGCACTGCCATCCCAGCTGATGTCAGGCATGTTATTTCTGCAGGTACATCTGAACATTTATGTTGGTTTCAGTTGAAAAAGTTACCAATCAGTTGTGAATTTGAGGCTTTAGTGTCCTCACACAAGGTCCTGGAGTGACTGAAGTCTTGAGGAATTCAGACAAAACTAGGAGAGGCCACAGTTCAAGTCCCTGTAATGCTGTAATTAAAAACTAGGAAAGAAAATGAAATAGACTAATCAGGCTTTTATTAAACAGAAAGTTTCTCCTAAAAATGCAATCAGTGTTCAGTGCTCAATGAAATGAATGGGGCTTTCTGTCTCCTGGACGTTTTTTAATAAGATGAAGATAACTGAGGAAATGATCAGTGTTGAAAATTTTGTTGCCTTTATAAAAAGTCCTCTGTCTTGCCATGTTTTCTTCATGCACTAATATTGCTATTCCTCTAGGAAGCAGAGCAGGTGCAGAGTCTTAATTTTATGTAGGTTTTAATTTTGTTGCCAGTGGGGATAAAGCGGAGAACTGGGAAGAGGTAAATTACTCCATGCAAATTCTAGCTTGGGAAAGTCACCACAACTTCCTAGACTGCAGCAGGCCAGGATAGATAATCCCTCACAGTCTCACAGCAGAGCATGCTCTTATACAAATGAATGCAACTCAGTTTAAAAGTGTGGGGGAGGAGAATACTCTTAAGGGCAAATAATTGTTTGTGGTGTACTAAAGTGATGCTCTGCATTCTGTTCTGTGGTTTCACTGGAAGTGGCACACTGAGTAACCCTGTAACCATAAAAGCAGAGGAACATGAGCTAACCCAGCTGAAGCCCTTCCTGTATAGAGGCCATCCAGGATTCCTTTGTGCATTACTGTATTGGGCAATATAGACATACCAGGAGATGAGTTCTCCCCAGCCCATTGCCTATGGGCAATGTGTTGCCTAAGAGATTATTTGATGTTGCTTATGGCACACTAAATTAACAAGTTGAAACAGAAACCGACTTGGAGAGAGCCACATAATGGTCTGAAGGAAGTATGCTTGTGGTTGCTGTCCAGCAAGAGTCTGGGGGCTATGGCCATGTATCATATTGTTCTGCAATGCCAATAAACAAAGATCCACGTACCAGGAAACTGCACCTTACCAGCAGCACAATGAATTAGAACGTTACTATAGAGCAGAAGGAAATTGAGGCTTAGGTTAGGCTTGTAGAGTAAGCCTCACCAGCTTAACCTAAGCAGTTAAAAAGCTTGTGGCTGTTTATTTTGTTGTTTTGAAGCTTTCCCCCCTTATTTTACTAGGTCTGTCCTTAAATGTATTAGTTTGTACAACAGGTTTTTGCCTTGTGAATGTTCACAATCCTAAATACGTTGTGCCTTCAGCTTCACACCTTCCTGCTATTACTAACTGGGTGGAGCAGGATTTGCAGGAGTAAGAATAGGTTTCCCTTAAATTTTTTGCGCTCCTTGGGGAAGGCATCATGTTGTGTAACAGTGCAAAAAAAAATCCAACAGGAATAAAACATGTAGAAACTGGAAACGCAGAGTTATTACTTTATATAAACTACAGCAATTATTGCTGTTGAGCTGACAGCAGATCACCTCTTCTTCCTTCCTTGACAGTTATCCAAATGCAACAACAAAGTGTTCTGCTTAGGAAGAACAATGATTTATATTTTAATTTTTCCACTGAAACAGAACATGAATGGAGAAGACTTTTCACCAGAAGTGTCCGTTATGAGGAACTGAAATAAATAGGCTATTGTGAAACCACTGCTTGGTGAATCCAGGCATCAGCTGGAGAGGTTCCCTGGTCTTTCAATGGCTTTTATTGTTGAAGTTCAAGTACATGTACTTATCAAAATGCTACATACAGTTTGGAAAAGTTGGGAAGAGGTAGTGAGGAGACCTTCAGTTCATAGAAAACAGCACTTTGCTTTCAAAATAGGCCAACCTTAAATCTCACTTGCAAGTTACTGGGTTTCAAATCTTAGCTAAGATACCCACAGCACCAAAAAACCCAACACAACAACAAAAGGTTTTGCTTTGCTTTTCCCATAATGCTGAGCACTCACTCTTGTCTCAGTGAGGGTTATGAGCACCTATGAAAATCAGCTATCTGGTGTTGAGTAAGTCAGAGGAGCTAACCCTGCCCACCCATATCTTGTGGTGGTGGCTAATGGAAGCTCTACCTGCTGTAGAGCCCCAGGGCTCTGGAGTCCTGTGCGCATAGAAGAGCAGTACAAATAAGGGGGGGGTGGATGGGGTATGACTTTGTTTTGCTTTGAAGGTTTTACCCTTTACTGAATATAAATTTAACCTGGAATGTTTGTATCATTCAGATGTTTTTTTCAAAACCCACGTGCTCTTCATCCAAAGTACCTCATTGTTTAACATTAATTCATGTGTATTGACATACATTCATTGCTCTCACATTGCATTATTTTAGCAAATAAAATATTTGACAGAGAAATTATGCACAGTTCTGGGCACTATGGGAGACCTTCTCTGTGGGCCTTCCTACCCAGAGCATGCTCCGGGCCTTCTTAAACAAAAAGGGATCTTAAAGCAAAGAATGAGGCTCCTGCAGGATCCCAGTTCAGAAAAGTGATGTAGGGGGGTTCCCTTTGGTTTCCTCCTGAGAGACAGTTTTCTTCTCCACACAGTGAGATCCATTCCTTGTTCAAGCACTTCTTAAGGCTGAATAAATCTGAGGAGAGAACATGCGGCTTTTACTCAGCCGCCCTGTTACCCAGACCACCAGTCTCTTGTTAGTTTAACTCCCCCTAGAACAATAGTAACCAGTGGAAGAATTGTCTGGACCATTAATAGAAGCATTGAGCCTTTGGCCACTGCAGGCTGGTATTCTGCCATTGACAGCCAGCAGGTTTGAAGAACTTTCTTCAATAATGAAGTAAAAGGCAAGTCTTTATAAATGTCCTTACGCTTAATTTTGAATTGAATACGAAGTAAGCATATCCTGAAGGATCTAAGAGTGTTTGGAATGAGCTGAATAACCTGGATGCATTTCTTAGATGTGCCTGCATGAGGTGGTTGTAATCCCAATGTTTTGGTGTTTCATCTCCCACCGAAGAAATAGCTGGCATTAGCAGATGCCTGTTTTGTAGTTGCTTTGCATTAGGGATTTGCATCTTCACTCACATACCCAGTTGCTGCTTACGGGGTCATTAGTCTTTTGCCTGGAGCAATGATGAATATTTTCCTTAAGTGTGACATGTAATCCAGTAATGTTCCCTTCTTTGAGTTATTTCAGAGGCTTAAATAAATTAGGTGTCTGCCCAGGGTGCCATGGCCCTTGGCCTGTGATATCATTAATCAAAATAGCTCTCAATTGGTTACAGTGGGACTCGGGCGCCTGTTAACCCCTTGGTGACTCACCCAGAGATTCCTTACGGGACGTTCAGTGTTTACCTTGAAGCACTGTGGTGCATTTGGGTGATTGATCCCTATGTGTAACCGTACACTTGGCAGTGTGAAACTGGAATCTTTGGGCATGGCACTTCTTACAGTGTCCGTGCGGGTTTGTGTAGCTTGATAGTAACTTGGTTGCTTTAGGAATTTTTTTTAAGGAGCACAAAGTTCAGGCCATGAAGTAAAGCTTCTGGAAACTTGAGGCAGCCTTTCTTCAGGTGCTGTAGATGTCAACAGTTTGGATTTTCAGAAAGAAGTTTTCTCTGTGTGTGTATATGTACACATTAGATACATGTATGTTTATGTATATATGCATACACATGAACTTTATGTGTAGGTATAAAAATAGGTGCATGTCAGCAGTTACCGAGTAATACTTTGTGTAAACGGGTGAAGCTTTGACATTCAGACTTGTTCACCAGTCAGCATTTTCATTTGTTTTCTTGGTGCTTGGACTGAAATCTACCCAGGGATGGTCACTTTCCTAACAGACTGTTTCCTTTTCAAACAATTTTACTTTTCCCTTGATCAGCTCAGCGACGGTTCACAACCTTTGCTTCTGGCTGGCTATGAAGATGGATCAGTGGTCCTTTGGAATTTGTCAATGGGAAAAGCATTGAGCCAACTTGCTTGCCACCAGGAGCCAGTGATGAGCCTTGACTTTGACTCGGAGAAGGCCAAGGGGATCTCGGGCTCATCTGAAAAGGTGCTTAGCATCTGGAGCCTCAATGAGCAACAGAACCTCCAGGTCAGGATCATTGGCCCTCTAGTGTCATTTATCCCACTTTGCACTAACAGTTTGATAGACTAAAAAAATATTTAGTCATGAAGAAGAGTTGTTGCAGATCTCTAGCTAATTAATCACAGACTGGTTAGAATGTCTGTGCTATGTGACTGGACTTAGCACAAGATGGTGAGGATTTAAAAAAAAAGGCAAAAAAACCCTGTCTCACATGTTTCTGGTTTTACCAAAGTTGCAACAGGCACACAAGCCCAGCATTACTCAAGCCATTGCCTCTGTATCTTCATTTATCACGTTAGTAGTATTCAGCTCTCAGAATGTCCTAAACATTATAAATGAGTTACAAAAATGAGAAACAAAGGATTGATTTTCCAAAGGTTCTGCTTGAATGGTTAGAGCTTTATTTTCAATGTGGGAAAGACAGAAATATTCCATGACATATTTCACAAACAAAAAGAGCAGGCTAGCACTGTGAGGTTTAGGCAACCAGCATCCTTTGGCACCCTCAGAGCCTCAGCTGGAGACAGAGAAAATCAGTTCATTAGATATATCGGTGTGTTTGAGCTCTGCATACCTGGAGTGGCTGGTTTAGAGGTCTCACAATCACCAGTTCAGGCTATGCTAGTGAATGGCAATAAATATTGCTTAATCTAGACAACGTTAGCAAGTGTTCCAACAGTGCCAGGGGGTTAAGTAGGTTTTAACTAGGTGTGGAAATGAAGTGCATAAATAAAGGCTCATGAAAATTAAAATGGCCCATTCATAGCCTCTCCACTGCTGAGTGCTTTACCCTTTATCAAGCGGCAGTTGTCCCTTGAACACACAATGAAGAAAGAGTACCCTGTATGCCCCATCCAGGACAGCTGCTGGATACAGCAGTCCATGAAAGAACAGTGATTGCTCTTGCAGCTTTCTTTGGACATTTTTTAGGTAGTGTGGCAAGTTAGTGCTCTTTCCAAATGGTGCTACTGGAAGAAAAGCAAGTGCTTGGGCAGCCAATGACATTGGGGCTGCAGTGAAGGTATATAATCTGCTGAGCTTCACCACAGCCTACATGAGCGTATAGGGAGTGTAGGGCATTAAAATACCAGTACATGTAGCATAAATGCATCCAACTGAGATGAAGTTTGGAGGACACAGCACTCACTGAGGAGAACGTCTGAATTTTACTACACGGTACAACGTGTAATAAAATAGGCACACTGGATGCTGAATAAGTAGCAAAAGTATTATAAGCCAATATGATAGAGCTTTAACAAATCTGATATACAATTGTCATGGTTTTGGGGTGGGTTTTTGTCATGTTTTCCCTCCCCCTGCCCCAACCTTTCTCCACACGTCTGCACTTGGTGTCCTTAGCCCAAGGAAGCAGAAGAAAGGTGAGCAGGTAAGTCCCAGTAAGAAACTTGGTGTTGAGACTAGTCTTCTAAAGCCAAGGTGTCAGAAGTCTGACATCATGACACACTTCTTAAAGCTTCACATACTCTGGTGTTAATGTATTCCTTCATATTAATTATAGCAAAGCTTTTTCCCAGATTCAAAGAAAATATTGCCTCCACAGCACATTTCGGTTATGAGTTACCCATAATGCAGGGCTACAGGTGTGACTCATGGGGAAAATAAACAGGTTTTCACCTGAAATATTCCAGGTATTGTTTTCCACTGGGTATTGACGTTCCCAAGAGATGTCTGATTAGTTACATCTTCAGCACATCGCACTCTTGAGATAGTAGCTTTTCTCAGAATAAATTTAAATGCCAAGTATTATAAACTGTAAGTAATGGTTCTGTGCTTCACACAGAATATGAATGCTGTAATAAAATGCATCTTTCATATGAGCACTAGAGATTGTCAAGGACATAGAGTAAGGTTTTTTTCCACTATTGCATTAATAATATAAACCAGATGGGGATTTTTTTCCCTGACATTCCAGGTACCTGAGGTAATGGTAGATGTTGGAAAGCCACTCAGTGGCACATTATTTTTATTCTAAAGGTTTTAATAAGTAACTGTGGTGCAGAGCTATCTGCCGATGGAGAAATTATGACGCAATGGTGGTACTTCAGCTCTGTTTTAAGTGGCAATGTGCCAGTTTGTCAATGAATAGATGATGAAGGTAACTTCATAGTTTATTGCTGTGGGGAAAGTTTGGTGTATTGTCTTCTACAAGAAAGTTGCTGAAATCATCACTGTCAACAAATGACTGGATTGGTTATGCCTCCTAATTTGGACAAGATAGTGTAATTATGTGATGTTTGCAGTAGAATGTAGGAGGTAAACAGCTTCTGCAGGTGAATAAACAAAGCAGAACTGAGAAATCTGATTATCACAGGAGCTCCTTTGTACATGTCAAGAAAAAAATTCTATAAGCAGCAATGTAAGTGCAGAAGTTTTGGTGGTTGGGTTGCTGAGGCTTTTCTCTCAAATGCTGAAGCTGAGGCTGCTGCTATCTTGGCAATTGCTCCTCATAAGAACAAGGCTTAAAGACGTGGTTTGGGTGTAGGAGAGGGAGGTTTGGGATTAAAAAGAAAAAAAAAGGAAAGAAAAATCCTGGCTAGCCTGTGTTAAGGAGGGGACAGGAGGTTGGTATCTGTTGGCCTCAGCGTGTCAAAATACCTCAGTGCATCTCCTGGTAGATGCAAGTGTCCATGGTCGTGAATGGCTTAAAGTAGCTCACCTGTTTTTACCTCTTTGTTTTCGTAATTGCAGGCTGGTTTTCTGGTTAGGAAATTGTGTTGGTTTGCATTTGACTACAGTAGTTGCCCACAAGTGACTGAATGGCACAGATCCTGGTGCTAGGATTTCACCTGGCTGCATGTACCTTGAGCAAGTTGTTTTACATTGTTTTGTTTTTCTCTCTCACCTCTTGTATTTGCAGATCATGCACAAATGCCCACTGTTCCCTCATGTTCCATAGCCAAAAGGCATCACCATTATAGGCTTCACTTTCAAGCTGTAGCTTGCTGATGACATGCAATTTCTCCCAGTCACCCTGATTTTGCTTATGGCTCTTGCCCACATAATGACAATAATGATGGGAAGCACCACACCCGGGATTGGTTATAGCCATTAGCTAATAATCTCAGTTACACAGTAAGACCCATCTTACATATGCCAGGCTGGTGATGTAAGAAATCCATCCCTTGCCAACATGCATACGCCAACAACAATCCTGCTGAAGCCACACTGCAGTAGCCTAACTGGGGAGCATACCTACCAGCAAAAAGTACAGGTTTTGCAGTAGCAGCCCCACAAAAATGCCCAAATACAGCCTCCTACTGCTCATCAGCATTATAGTTCAAATGATCTGTAATGAATATAGCCCTGTGCCAACTATGCATCATGGACTGTCCTTTGAGTAGGAAAGCTACTTAGCTGTAAAACATGCTTGTCAATTCCTTCCCACCTCAGAAAACGAGCAAATACCACACAGCTTATTAAAACATGCACTGAATTATATTAGGCTTTGGTACAAGAGCTACAGATTCAGTCTGAAATAGATGGTGGCATTAGCATGTCATTTCCAGCTGTGCTTATAAATACCAGCACTTCAAGGTCCATATGCTCCAAAGGTCTGTTCCACACTGGGACGAAAGCTGGGCTATTTCAACACGGTTGCACACATGGGTGCATGCACACTGATGCCTGCATTGCCTGTGCTTTGGCAGCAGGCTGCTGACTAATGAAAGTTACATGAGGTGATCACAGCAGCAGTGTGTTACACTGAGCTTCAGGAGAAACGTCAGTGAGGTGGGAACTTTTCTTTCTAAGGACTAAGTCCTTTGCAACCTCAGTGCCTCCTGAAAGAAGCTAAATGCCTTCCTATTTAATTGTGCCCCTCAGAAACCTGTGGCCCAGTAGTCTCCAAACAGTAACAAAAGGCTTCCAAGATTGAAATCAATAACTTGGTCATAATCCCCTTCTTGGAATTTGGTGTAAATAGAAGTCTCTTGGGAGGGAGTACTAGAAATACAGATTTCCTGACACTGTAACCTAATTCCTGGAAGCATTCCTTTCTCAAGACTGTGGTAAATGCTACCACAGCTTATTGGTGCTTTTGTGAGGGGCCACAGTAGTAGAAACAAGTAGCAGGTAGTTTAACATCAGCTCAGTATGGGAATACTGCAAAGGCAGGGAAAATATCTGGCCATAGCACTGAACATTGCAGCTCATGCAAGAATAGCTTGAAAAGCAAAGCTGCATAGTCTGGTTTTCAAACCTTAACTCTGAGCTTCACCTATGACAGAATATAAATACCTTCAAATGCAGTATAAGCTAAAAACATTCACACAATGTTATTATTTTTAGAGAATGTTGCTGGAGATAGGATCAAATTAAGATCTTTTCCATCTCGGTCTATGATTTTTCATCTGCCATGTGCAGAAAAGCTGCCTGCTAGCTGTGTGATAGCAGTGTATATTGCTGGTCACTCTGCCTTCTAAAATCCCCACAGGTTCCTTTTTCTTCTGTTTTAAACAATTAGAGCTCACCCCTTAACTTTCTCACACAGGTTTACAAAACACACAACCTTGTCAACGCTGGCATATCCGATGTCACCATCCGTCCAGACAAGAAGATTGTAGCAACAGCAGGGTGGGATCATCGGATCAGGATCTTTGGCTGGAAAAAACTGAAGTCCTTAGCGGTGCTGGACTATCACACAGCAACTGTCCATTGTGTGTCCTTCTCCAACCACCAAAACCCCAGGGAGAGACTACTGGCAGCTGGCTCAAAAGATCACCGCATCAGTATCTGGTCAATATATACCCAGACGTGATGTGTTCTGCACTTTCAGGGACCAGGAAAACAAGATTGGTGAAGTGTTCTTTACACTGTAATTCAAACCTGGATGTGGAGAAGTAGTAGAGTGTATTTCGAGGCTGAAGTGAGAGTCCTGGGTTAATTCTTACACTGCTTGTTCAAGCTGCAAGTTTAGTTTTCCAGGGAGGAAATGAGTTTTTTAAATCTGCAACATGTAGAGCAAGGCCAGTCCCAAGTGAAGACACAGAACAAGTCACTGAGTTCTGCTACGGGCTTTAAAACAGCTTTTCTTTAGCAGGTTGATGAAATAACTTGTGCCAATATCTTCTTTTGTGAAAAAGGACTGGAATCCCTCAGAGTGCCATGGGGGCACAAAATAGAGCACAGGATCACGGAATGCTTGGGGTTGGAAGGGACCTTCAAACGTCATCCAGTCCACACCCCCTGCCATAGGCAGGGAAGTCTGTTTGGAAGGCATTTATGTATCCAAATATCTGAATCAGTGTAAAATGTCACTTGTTCTTGAAAATTTTTACCCATTAAACCACCCCCAGTGGTTTCTCATTGTCAGTTACTTTTTATTCCCCATAACTGAAGGCTAGCAGAACAACCTCTTGATTTGCTCACACTTCTGTCAGTTTCTAACTTAACCCAACAGCCAGGAATGTGACTAGGGATGGCCTTCGGCATTTATGAATTTCATTATGTCTCCTGTCACCTCGACCTTCACAATTAATCACAAGAAAGACAGGGGTGAAAAAAAACATCTTCCCCTGCACTGTGCTGCAAAGCTATGTAAAGCCTTTCAGAGCCAGTGCTAAATCCTTTCCATAGACTGACTAGCTGAAGGATTTAAACTCAGCAATCCAATTAGCGCCCTTCTCCTTGGAGAGTTAGGGGTAGGTTTCAGCATGGCAAGGCTGGGATTCAGCTGCACAACTCCCATTAACATTTAGGGGAACTGCATGGGTAAATCCTTATCCACACAGTATGAGTGGCTCCATTAACTTGCCAGCTCTATAATCATGGAAGCTGGAATTCATCCAATGAAGGTTTTTTTTTGTTTGAATCATGAAGCAACATTTGCATTATTTTAAACCATACACCATACTCTTAGCAATAGACATACACAAATCTGTTCATGGACATCTCACTGTTGTATTCCCTCACAAAGTTGCAGTTACAACTGCAATTAGCAAGGGCTGGTTTAGGGAAAAGGAGATGGCCTGGAAATTAGAACTTGGCTTTACAACCTGGAGTGTTCTGTGTCCAGGCTGGCTATGCACTGTTGACACTTTACTGGAAATACTTGTGTCTGCCTCTGTACAGAGCTGAACATCAAAGAAAAAGTACCAGAATTGTAGTGAACAGCAACATCAAAAGACTTTAGAAATTATTTGAGGGAAAACATAGACACAAATTAAGGTCTGGGTCTGCTACCCAGCTGTGCTTTGCAGGCACAGAATACTGCTGGACTACAAGTCTTAAGCATCAAGCCTGATGTTCTTTCCATTAGACACAGAAACAGGATACTATTCCCAGGCTTTTAGAAATAAAACTTAGCCTTACACATTTCAGAGTGTGATGACACTTTAAATAATGCATTTCTTTGATTATTTCTTTACTGTTCACGAGCTGCATGGAGGATCACATTGCTGTTGAAAGTTAAAGCCTAATTTTGAGTGATCCCAAGACAAGGGGAGGTGCTGGTGTTCATTACATCTACCACACAGAGTTGCATAGGTGGTAAGTGCGTGCTCTGTCATCCACCCCCCACCCAGGAACCACCTACTCTGGACACGAGGCTCCAGCCAGCAGCCTCTTAGAGTGAGGCAGAGGCCTCATCCGTAACCTGCTCCTGGAAGAAACCTTTTCTTCTTTTTCCCATTTCCTAAAGTATCTCAGAACTGACACAGATAAATAAACAAATAAATATGGAAAACATTGTCGTGTGTGGTCCAGGGACCCGTCAGAGAGAGTTTGCAAAGGGATTTCCTTTTGGCTGTCCTGTCTCATCCTACACCACACATGAAGCCTGTCAGGCAGCCTTGAGATTGGTGTGTCCCTTCTGCGTGGGCCTCTTGAAACAGAACTGGGTGAAATTGTGCTGAATGAGAACAATCTTACAGTCAGTTAATTTTTAAAGGACCCAACCCAGTGGACACGTGCTGGGACTTCGGTCTCCTCTCAGATAATAAATAAATCAGTTAATTATTTATCTAAGTAAGTCTCCATTTCTCAGGAGAATGCCCTGCCCTGTGCTTTAACCTGTGCAATCACTACACCTTTTGAACCAGCAGCTTTGAAGTGAGAGCTGATGATGGCCTATGCCCTAAAGAGCTTTGTCAAGCTGATGGTTGGGCACTGTCCTAGAAGGCTGGAAAAACCAAACCCAGCTCTGCATCTCCTCAAGCACAGGCCTAGGTGTCCTTTATCCCTGCTTTAACTCTGAGGTACAGGGTTATAGGCACAGCTACTGGGATTTTGCATGGATCAAAGCCAGGAAGACCTTCTTGAGACTCTTGCTACAACAGGCTTGGGACTGACTGCTCAGGCCTGGAACCAAAGGTGCCTTTGGCCTATCTGAAAAATGTAGCTTCTGAGCACCACTTCAATTGCCACAGCTTAGCACAACAACAACAAAACAAACAAACAAATCACACACAAAACTAAACCAGAAAACAAAACAAAAAAACCCACAAAAAAAATAGAAATAAAGTAAAAAAAAAAACAAAAAAAAAAATCCCAAACCAACCAACAAAACCCCCCAAAAAAGAAACTCCAACCATCAACACATGGTCAGTCCCCGTGTTGCGAGCCCACACCCCGTTTACTCTCTCAGCTGTGCATCCCAGCTATTAAAAGTTCCTTCTTCTCCCTTTTCCTAATGGCCTGGGAGCTGCTCTGCAGTGGCCCTGGGGGTGGGTGGCTGGCCTGGAGCATGCCAGTACTCCAGTTCTCCATGGCAGCAAATGGCAAACTACACTCAGTTTCCACAGAATGGAGCTGTAGGTTTAATGCTCTTCCATCAGAAAAGCAAAGGGAACACAGAGCTCACCCATCTTGGGCAAATGGTTACTGTAGGAAATGAGAAGGGCCAAGCCTGTGGTCCCATCAGAGAAGTAATCACTTTCCTCTTATCCTCCTGACAGATGAAGGCAGCTGTGCCATCACAGAATAGTATAAGAGGTGAGAAGGAGTTTTAAGACTGGAGTGAGGCCTGAGGTGCAAACCTCTCAGCATTTTGGAGCATCTCCATTCTCAGCACACCCCTCATTCTGAATGCCAGTTATGAGCAGCTAACACCCCAGGGACACCATGAAGCTCCAAGGCATTGATGCAGCCTGGCCTCTGCTCCTGGCATGGTGGCTGGGGGCTGGCTCACAGCCACCTCATGCAGTTCTAGACCTTGCGTCCCAAAGCAGTACACAAAATGCGTCTTTAGTGAAGGCCTGGGCATCTTACATCCGCTGTGGGAAACAGCTTTGGTGAGAATACTGTGATATTGGCACAGTGGCAGATCACTAGGAAGAATGCATTAATATCCCTCATCTTAATAAGCGTACTATTAGATCAGAGCCTGAAAGTCAGGATCTCCTGAGTATATTTTTTTATCTGAAAAATCTCTTTTAGTGTCAAAATTGGTGTCTAAAGTAATGATGGAGACTCATAGATTTCTAATGGGTTTTTTGGATGAAGATTACAATGTGCCTTCACATCCAACGTACCGCCCTTTGCTGGGGTTAAATACTTCTGTTTGTCTGACTAGGTAGATTTAAAAATAAACTTGGTCATGCAAGCATAAATTGAAATGAGGGCATGAACTGCAGCTGGAATCCTACTCACAGACAGGCACAGCGGTAAAGAGTTCCATCAGCTTCAAGAGGAAGGACCCATGTTGCAGAGCTGCTTCCTATACTTAGGAATGCTTCCTATATTTAGGAATTCCTATACTTATATGTGGCATCCTCTACTTATTTACTTCCCATTACCAAAGCACTGCCCATGTGAAACTTGCACTTTGCAATAATCAGTCCATTAACACTTTACATCATCACTGATTCGATTTAAACACTTTGAAGGGATTTTTTTTTCACTTTATAGTTTCCTTGAAGTAAGCAAAGAGACAGCATCAGTTTGATCTAGAGTTGAGCCTAAATGCTGTAGTTTGAATGTGAATTGCAGTCTTCTAAAGGTTTATTTGCTTAAGGAACTGACCTGGACTTCCCCACAGTAGAATGATTTCCAACAGGAAGGACAGTCGATAAAGACTCTCAACACCTCTAAAGACTGCAAATTACAGTTGGTTTTGTCTGACTGCATCTGGGAAATCAACAATTCTTTTTTCTAGGGTAAAAAAGCCAAGAAAAAAGCTCTTTGCAATTGCACCATGAGCGTGGTTATCACTTGAGATTGCAGCGGAGCTGACAGCAGGAAGGTTGGGAGTGAAGAGCCACCTTAAGCTGCTGAAGTGAGGTCTGGAATCTCACCTGCCAGAAAGGATCGGGGCTAGCCTGTACCTGGCCTAGAGGAGTCAGGAGTGAAGGTGATGACAGCTAAATTATTACAAAAGGCTTCCTCCGTAGAATCACTTTCTTTGGCACTGTGAGAGGGAGGAAAGCAACCAGCATTCGTAAACTAACAGAAATAAATCCCAAACACTAGCATTTGTGCAGCAATTACATGGAATATTCATCACCACTGCAATGAATGGTGATCTCTGACCCTTCAACATGTTTTGCAAATGAATCCATTAGTTCCAACCCCTTTCTCTGATCAGTACATGAGCCATAATGCACTGCAGACCTGGGTGTAGATGAGCAAGGGAAGGGGAGATTAATTGTGTTTGTAGTAAAGAGTGAAAAAGGAAGTGGGCCAAGGGCCTGCAATGAGAGTTGTTTAATTTAGCCCTGTACAACACAACTGCTTTAGTAAGCCAATAAACTACTCTGCAGCTTGACTTGGAATGTTGCAAAGGTTTGAGTTTTGAGGAGCAGATTTTTATAGTTAAGTCAATACTGGCTTCCGGGCTGCTTTGGGTTTTAGCACATTTAAGATGCATCTACAGAGCCAACTTACAAATTAATAAATCTTTCCCTTAATTCAGTCTGCCAAGAACAAAGATAGAACACTGACTGCTACAGGAGCCATGTTTGTGATGTGAACCAAAGGACTGGGGATTAAACAAGGATTACCGAACGCTAAATCAATGTGTTTGGTTTTCTGGCTGTGTGTCTGTGGTGTGAAAGCGTGGATCATTACATCAAACACGGTACATGACTGCCTGGATTAATACTAGACAGTGTTACAGCAATGCAGAGACATGGAGTTTGATGCTTAAGCATGACCAGTGTGCTACCAAGAAGGCAACGATGACACAGAATGGGGTTTCTGTTGGTTGTAGTCTGAAATTCCAGCCTGGAGTCATTTTTCCAAGTAAACCTGGCTGTGTTTAACCATTGCTCTGCTCTCCTGGGGCATGCTGGAAGTTTGTTTACAATGCGAAGAAAACAATCATGAATTAAGATCACAGTGGGGGGGTTGACAATTCATTTAAGGATCTCACAGTACAAAATTAAACTCAGAAGTTAAAATTCTGCACTATCAGATACAGCAAATAAAAGTTCAATTTCTACAATAGACTTAAGTTGAAGCATATCAATTGTGAAACTTGACAACAGCAGCAAAGTAAGTGTGGAGCAAGTAGCCATATTTTAGATACCAAATTGTTTGCCCACTGACCTCATCCCTTTTGGTCAAGACAAGACCAGCAGCCAGAGTCCGGGTTAGTCACAGCTGCCCTGGTGTCTGGTTGTAGCTACCACCACCCCTTATCAAACACCACGAAGTAACAGGTTAGTCTGGCTTGAGCCATCCTCTCCCCTCTGCATTTTAAAGCTATCATCAGCTGTATTTATGCTGCCTATTAAGAATTTTATTCCCAACTAATGATACACACCCCAAATGCACTCATTGTTCATGTCTGAGGGGGGAAATTTTGTTTTAGCTATTGGTGTTTATATATATTCCTTCAATACAATC
>JAOEHX010047268.1:968-25586 GCA_025448015.1 Bolborhynchus lineola | reverse complement strand
AGCAGCAGCATGTGTCTGTGTTTTGAATACAGGCTGCTGTTGTTTTAAATATCTGCCTCCATAAAGGAGCATCAGTGCTTCTCACATGTATTCATACCTCATTTTCAAAATGTCATTGTTCTTGTTCTCCAAGTTAAACAACTAAATATGTTGTGTTTTGTTTTCATTTTAAATGTGGTAATCTGCCCACCAGAGCCCATATATATTTATGTGTATATAGTAGTTGAAGTAAAGACCCTTATTCAGGAGAGGCTCTTAAATTTGTGCCTTCTTTTTAAGCACCTACTGAAAGTAAGTTCGATGTGCATTTACATGCTTTTCTGAATGAGGGTGTATTGAAGAACAGGCTTGTTTACTGGAATCAAAACCTTGACTGAAGTGTCACTGCCTGGATCACTTACTGCTCGCAAGGCAGCCAGCAACAAGGGTGTATTAACCATAGCTCATGTTCGCCTCACCAATAATATAAGCATGCATTGCACACATTGCATGTAATTGTACAACAGTTCGTCATCTGAGATCATGCTGTTAAGTATCACGCCTTTATGCAGGAGAAGCATCAAGATGAAGGCCATGGGTCCCAAAACACAGCCGTGATGAAGCAATATCTATGTTATGACGTTCAATTTTGTTATATAATTAGAGCATTCAATTATAGGCTGGAAGACATACTTACACTATTAGAATATTCACTGCTGTAAATGAGGTTGGGTTAATTCCCTAACAGGCCAGGCAGCGATTAGAGGTGGAGATAAGCTCCCAGTACTGACTGGGGGCGAAATTAAACAAGTGGTGTGCTTGCCTGCCTTGCCATGTCAGCTCCCCTTGCCTTGGTCCTATGGCCACAGCAGCCAGCTCAGCACTGAGAGCCCCCATGGCAGAGAGCAGTGGGGTGATGCATGATTTTTGTTATTATCTGCTAATGAATTATTTCTCCTTTGGATTCCAGCTGCAGCTCTGCTCTTGTGCAGGCTAATGGTTGGTTGGAGCAGCTGCAAGCCTTAGGAATAGCTAAGACTTTTCAAGGGTTTCAGTAATTTTCTTGGATTAATATCGGCTTAATTTTATCTCTGTGAAAACAATGACTTCTGATACGAGACCTTGCCTCTTGAGGGTGATCTGGCAGGTTCAGCCATAGCTGACATAAGCTGGAACATTAAGGCTTGCTTCAAAGAGAAAGGGAATGTGAGCCAAGACACAAACATGGCCCCTATTCTCCTTTGAAAAATATTATTAGGTATTCATTTTCTTCTTAGGCAGCTCTATGCTACTCCCCTGAGTGAGCAAAGGATACTTTATATTTTGCAGACATTTTAGTAAATTACCTTGGCATTCTTATTCCACAGGTCACTTTTCAAATATTCTAGATACCACAGAGGCAGAAAGAGTCTGTGACCAGAACACACAGCCTAGAAACAACTGAGATTAAATGCAAGGGCAGCAGGCACAATGTACAAAACAGATAAATCAGGAGGACTGCATAGTTGCATTCTTGTTTTTCCACTGTAATAACTCACAGGAGCACAAAATAAGCCTATGTAGCAAAGACATGAAAAAAGACATACCGAAAGAAATATTTATGTTGTATTAGCATATTCTCTGATCTAAATGAGCTTGAGCTAATTATTTATCAGGCCACACAGGGATAAGGGGGGGAGATAAGCTCCTAATATCACATTAGAAAAAATTAATTAAACAGAATAAACATAATTTATTTGATTCTGCTATTTCCTCTTTCAATTGCTTGACTTGGTAATCTTGGTAATGTTCTTCAACAAATTCTTTACTTATTTTCTTAAATAGATAAAAGAGAAAAATTAAAACAAACTGAAAAAAAAGATGGATTTCATTATAATACCTCATTTTCCTCAGCAGGCTGAGAACTCCAGAGTTAGCACAGATTTCTGCTACTTGAGCTAATGGAGTGCCACTACCCATCACGAGTTGTCATCCTCTGAGAAAAGCACTCCCAGAAGAGGATCACTGATGAGCACTGGTGAGAAACATGAACTGAGGATTTGATTCTCAGCTGGGGTGACAAGTAATCTGAAAGATGTATACACCGGATGTAAGATAACCTGCTGCATCTCTTCCAGCCTCTCACCACCCCTGCCCTTTGACTTCCCTGCTTCATCCCAGACACAGCCTCCTACAGCATGTCACAGTGGACCCCAGTTCCTGATCTCCTGATCCGATTAGCTCTTTGCTTACTCCTAGCATGATGCTCTTTGTGCCCAGTCTGCTTGGCTGGGCTGCCCTAACTCCCCAATCTCTCCTCCCAACCCCGTTCCTCATCTAACACAGCTCTGGGATTCAGTGTATTTGTCTGAGATTTTCTCCATGGTGCATTTGGACAACTCTGTCCTTTCTACTCTTGGTTCAAGCAATGGGCCAGCTAGGACCAGAGGAAGGAAGACTTTTGCTTTCCGTTTGCTCATGGTAGTGGATGCCTACCTATAGCAAATGGGAACTTTTGCAAAGTTTGCTGTTAAAATCAAAGTCATCTTTATTAAATGTGCACCGTGACTTTTCATACACTTATTTCAAGAGGATATAAACAACACATGCCTGATACAAATGCTATCTTCCATCAGGTTTTGTCACAGAAGACAATGGAATTTTTAAGTGCAGCACATTTTCTCCTACAGCCTGTCAGACATATCAGATATGTCTGAGTTGTTTTACACTAGTTCCCCTTGAGAATGTGCGTCAAGAAGAAGTCTTGAATTGTACAGTTCCAGATTGTTTAGATAGGACAACAGGGCTGATACATTTAATCTTGTAGAAAGCATTCTAATATCTTTAATGACCAATATACAGACTTTCATTCTTTAGAGAAGATAAGGAATGTCCTTGCAAGTAAGAAAAATTAGATCCTGCTGTGCCAAGGCCTATGCTCTAAATCAGTCAAGGTGACCAATGTACAGCTCAGCCTGTTACATAAAATAATTTGAAAAGGTCAGTAAAAATTAAAGACAAAATGACAGTTTTTTTTTGAGAAAAAAAGACACAGTGATAAGCCCAAAGGACTTAAATCATGTGCAGTAACGAAAAAAAGTGTGGGACTGGATTAAGTGGGACAAAATTGATATACTGTAGAGTAAGCCTTGCTGATGAGCAACATCATGAGTGGATGGGCTATTCCACCTCTGGTGCTCCCAACCTTGTAAGTCAGCTGCAAGGATGCTTAATTTGATGCAAATTGCAGGAAGATGGGTAGACAGCAGGAACACAGCCCAGTATGGTTGCAGTCGTATGCCCCATTCTCTGCAGCCAGTCCACCACAGCTCCTTTCCAATGGGCATTTATTATCAGTATGAAAGGTGTAAAGAATGGACTGGGCCAGAAGGAGGAATTCAGGTGCCCTAATGTCTTCACTTGCATTGGCTAAATCCTGAACAGCACCTGGAATCAGACTGTCATAGGCCTCCAGTCTGTGCTTTTCCTTCCCTCCCCGGTTTTCTCCTTTTTCACTTGTGTTTCCCTTTGTTTGCTGTTTAAGAATAATGTGCTTGAGATGTTAAAGCTACGTCCTTTGGAGGGCTGCTGTGATGCTGTTAATAGGTTCCAAAAAGCTATGTTAGAGACACCAGCGCACTGCTGCAATTTCCATGTTTCGGTGTGACCAACAGACAATACTCTGTGCTGGAGTTTTTCTAGCAATGAACTTGCTATTTGGAGCCAACATCAGAGTGAGAGGCTGAGTTCCCTTCCCCTGCAGTTCTTGTGTTGTCTTTGTGCCTTGTTTGTATTGCCTGCCTCTCTAGGGAAGGACTGAGCTCTGACAGCAGCTCCAGTAGCAGTTCCAGCCCATCTCAGTGAGCTGAATAACTCTCTTTTCTAAATTAAAAAAAAAACCAGTACATTGTCTTTCTTACTATCTCTTTAAGCCTGTTAAACAATGATAATTTCCTTACACAGATTCTTAGCAGGGAATGGAAACTGGAGTTTCTTAAAATTAAAGCGTTACTTCTCTGTATTCCAAATATTTTTATTATTTTTCCCTTATTTTTTCTCATTAATAAAGGATTTAATAGATCTGCTGTGGTTCATGTTGCCACGGGAACAAACAAGCTAAGATTTATACATCTGAAACCTCAAACCCTACCCCAAAACATGTTTAGCCGTATAGTTTTGTTACAGTGACACAGTACCTTCAGCACATTTGACCTTCTGGGTCAATTTATTTTGCTGAAATTTGACTCAGCAAAGTTAAATCCCCTTATATCGTCCTGCAAGACAAGTTGTTTTATGTCTGAATACAAAACAATTCACCTCCTAAACTTCATAATGAACTCCCACCTTAATATACCAGTTAGCACTAGTGTGGCCAAATGGAAAAAGAAATTGTGATGGATTTATAGAAATGTACTTCATTTCCATGAGATTCTCGGTGAGTATTGGAACGATACACAGTAAATTAATTGCTGTGTATACCAACACTCTTTTTCCTTGGCTTAGGTAGTATTTTTATGTAAGGGGACAGCAGAATAATCTCATTGTATGAAGCAAAATTCTTGACTGGATATTAGGAAGTAATTTTTTTTCTTGTTTGGTTGGGTTTTTTTATTTTTAGCTCTTTTTGAATTTATTTTTTTATTTTTTCTCAGTTTGGGGAACTGTTCTGTAATGACAAGCTCTGGAACGAAATCTAAAGGATGGCATTTTCTGTGTTTGAAAGGTTTCTACATGTGATTGCAAATAAGAAAATTATGGAAACAAATTATTCTGCAATTACTCCATACTGTCCAATCAACATGGTTTATCCTTTCCTCTTGCTATATATTTCTGTGTGCAAATTTTATTGCCTTTGTTTTTGCGGGGTTTTTTTTTCAATATTTATTAACAAGTAAAACAGATAAATCAGCTGTTTAAGGATGTGCTGGAGTAAACCATTATAGGAAAATGACATTTTCATGTTCAGCGATGGAAAGCTAGCCAGGAATATGTCTTTTCACCTAAGCATTGTGTATCTATTGGAAAAGAATTAAGGATTGGTCAGATAAAGCTTTATTTTTCTTTCTTCCCCCTTCCCGTCCCCTTCTCCCCCATTTTGTGTTCAACATTATAACCTGGGCTAAACAGTCCACTACCTTAAGCCATAAACCAGTTCTTTCCCTGTTTCAGGGAAATCTACTTGAAATGTATCCAGTCTTTTCGATCTCCAGGCTGCTGGTCTGGCCAAACAGACTGGGATATTTCTAAGTGGGCTGTTATTTTCTTTTCCTCTTCTCCCCATTAAGCCAAACCATTCTTCCCATGCAACCCGAGAGGAGGAACTTGTAAACTGACATACAACAACGTCCTCGGCTGAACTGATTACAGAGACAGCCTAAAAATTCTCAGTACTCTTTGGTTCCAACATTCCAGCTCCTACAGTGCCCAAAATGTAGGGGCCCATCTGCTTTGCCTCCTTCACACTGCCCTATTACAGGATTTCCTGGCTCTGACAGACTGGTGATGGCCACAGGACCTGCAGCCTGAGAGGGAAGGACTGAAATACTGCTTTCATCAAGACTGACATATAAGAGGTAATCATTGATTGCTTGCAAGTCTGAATTACTCAATTTTTAGTGGCTTGCATTATCACTAACAGAGTTACCTTTTTCCTCTACATTGTTGAAGTGGAAGAAGCCATTCCCTTTTGAAACATTTGCTTTCTTCAGCTCCTTGTATTTCCTCTAATAGTGCTTAGTCGTTTTTCTTAATATAAACCTGTGCCTTGGCTACAACACATCATAGGTAATCGTATAAGAAGACTGCAGTATATCTGATATGACTACTGCATGACTCTGATCTGACAGAAGGTCATCTTAATGCTTTCAGGCCATGATTACTACATTGCAGCCAGCATGGAGCTGCACAGTACTGGTGGGAAAGTACAAAGGCTGCAGCAGAAATGCAGCAAAACTGGGAAGAAGGCAGTCAAGTGTGACAAAACATGAACAAAGGAATGGAAAGACTGAAATGGAATATTAACAGTGAATACATTCAGGAAAAATATTGGGGAGAAAAGGCTTCTACTGTAAATGCAGATACTGGAAATGCATACTGTCATAGAGAAGAATGTATGTAGGAAAAATGAGTTAGGAAAATAGAAGAAAAACATTAACAAATGCAACCAAAGCTGTGAATAACGTTGGACTGTGCCATTATATTCCAGTGGCAAAAGCAAGAATTACTAACTTGAGCTATTTTGCATTCCTCTCTGGGCAAACCTGTAGAAAATTATAGAGGGAAAATATTATGCTCTGGCCTACTGGATAACCATAAATAATTTAAAGCAACTTCTCTCTTGATTTCTACAATTCAGTGGACAGTTGACTATGCTGTTATGTAGTTTTATTATAACTATTCCTTTTGCCAAAAAAATTGTTTGATTTTGTTTAAGCTAATACTCCTTTTTTTTTTTTTTCTTTTTTCTTTCTTTTTTCTTTCTTCTTTGTTTTTTTCTTTTTTTCTTTTAACTACTCCTGTTTGGTTGTTAAATTATCTCAAGGGAAAAAAAATTGTCATGTTCATTGCTTGACATTGATAGTATTCAGGACTGATTTTACATTAATCCTTCTCAGTTTGTCACTCACCTGTGATTAATCAAGCAGAAGCTAAGAGGTAAAATTATGTTTTTTGTAAAGCTGAACTAAGATATCAGTCACTGCGAAACTGTAAGGGGGGGCACTAGGACAGACTGTCAAGAAGTCCAACTTGATCTAATTACAGCTACTTCAGTGGAGTTGTGCTGAGCCGTATTTGCTGATAATTGGAATTTTGAGTTTCCTTGTATGTTCTTTTTTATACAGTATAGTCTTTGTAAGAGCAATAACTTGGAATAACTTTGTTTTGGCCAATATCTAATTGAAAATTATGTCATTAGCTGTGAGTTGTCTCCCAAGACAAAAATATACCCAGTTATTACTTGAGAGCAAGAAAAAAAAAAAAGCAATATGCCTAAATTTAATTTCTTACTCGATGACAAAAATAATAATTTAGAAATTACTTCTGAGTTCCAACTTCATTTTAACATTTAGGATATTCTCCTGCTGCACATTTTATGTGATTTCAAATTACAACAACATGTGAGAAGTCTCAGTCTTTGAGGTCCCTCACAACATGAATGGACAGAGAAATGCTATTTTTGTGCAAATGCAAATAGAACTACAGACTCAATAATCTTCCCAGGGAAGTATGTGATTTATACAAAACAAGACAAGCCTGTTGTCTTTAATCCCAGAGTAAATCTCTAATCAATGAAGCATCACCCTTGACCCTAGCTCAAAAGTCAAATGATACTTTCAAAAAATACATTTAAAGTCACAATGCTGTAGATTACTAAGATATTCCTATGGTGTATAGCTTGTTTGAAAAAAAGAAAAAGAAATAAATTAGGCATTTAGGCATTACATACTGCCTACAGTTCTACAGAGTTGTGAAGAAAACAAATCTGGAGTGCTGCATTGCACAGCTTCATAATGCCGTAGTTAGATTTTCCCTCGTATTTACAGCCTGGCTTATTTTAAAATCTGTTCAAGCATTGGAAAATCATAAACATGCAGCTTCACAGATCTGGACATTAGATTTCTGTGACTGTAATGTATAGCTTCTGCTTATGAAGCTCTTCAATCCAGGGTCAATCTCTGCTTGGTTTACTCACATTTGATTTAGGATGGAAATGCACATGAGTGACAGAGCAGGTTTTGTCACAGTATTATATGGCTGCACGATGCCAACACTGTTTTAAACATAGAAATATGTAGTAAAGTATTAATCTAGGAGGGGCAGAAAATGACAGCATCTGGTAAGAACATTTCTAATAGGTGTCCCAGCATGTGCATGATTTCATAGGAAATATAACTGAATCCTGATATATGGCTGTTTTCCTTTCTTTATCAGTACTTCTGAAGGTTCTTATCAATGCAGTTGAAGCATCATTTTGACTCGTCTATTAATATTACAGATTTTAAATAAAGCAAGTCAACAAATACAAAAGCTGGTCTCAGTATTAACCGCTCCAATTTTGCTTGTACAATTGCATGCAGTAATTTGAATTATGCAAATCTTAATTCCTATTGTGTGCTACACCACTGCAAAGGAGCAGAAAGCAAAAATTTTAGCATGTCCTCTCAAACCTGCCATCCATTCCTCTCAAATCTGCTAGAGAGAATGGACTGCCCCAGTCATATAACACCCTAAATCAATAGTCACCCATTGATCCATGTGAACCACACAGGTCAATCTTACAGTCAATCTTTCTTTAGGCGGTCAGAACTGAAAGAGCTGGTTGGGATACTACAGTCTGTCCAGCAATGGCCACTCTGTTAGGGTGTGCATCTCAGCTCACAATAATTAGAGGAATATTTCTCTCAACGTGTGTACTCTTTTTTAGTCTGTGCAATACTATTTCTTATCATAAATGTAATCAAGAATCACGCCTTTATTTTAAATCAAGGGCAAGTGCCTGGGAAGCTGAAACATGGTCGTAAGAGTATCATCAAGGCTCTACAACTCCACTGGCATAGCTACTGACTCCTAAAGATTTTCTTTCCAGTAGTCATAGAAGGATGACTGTGACTTGCCCCATAAAAAAATGGAACACAAAAAATATCTTATTTGTCATCTATCACTGCTATGCTCTTGTAGGCCATGACTCATCATTTGAACAGCTATGTTGACATCACCTTATCACTGGCACTGGTGCCAAAATAGTTGTGTGTCAAATTGTAACCCCATTAGGAAATTTCTCTATGGATGGAAATTACACATGGAGAAGCAAAGACAAAAAAAGCCTTTCCCTGTCTCCCACCCTTCTTCCCAAGATGCTAACCAAGAAGCACAAGGACTTTGAGAAGGAAATGCTCTTAGATGTTCAGTATTTGCCTATATCCATAAATGCATTGTGCTAATTGAGAGTAAAATGTGTGGGGTTTGGATATTGTCTTATCTATCTAAAGTTCCTATGTATACATATTATCTATTACCTTTTATTTCATTATAATATAATTAAAAAAAAAAAAAAAGGAGAGAGGCTTGGGCTATATCTTCCCTTAAGTTTTTGGGCTTAAACAAGTCCAGAATGCAATGTCTCCCATCCCAAACAAGGCTTTCAGAGCTGAGAGGCCAGGTGAGAGCCTTGAACTTTGTGTGCAACAGTTCTGACGTCTGTCCAGGCTCAGATAGCTGGAGGGCTTGGAAGTGTTATTCTAGGTAATGCAGTCCTGTGTCACCAGCTGTGGCTTTTAGCCAAGACTGTGACTTGTTTATCCTCTGTTTCATTGTCCCACCCTCTATTCAGGGCTGTTCAGAAAAATGCATAATAAAACAGAGGAATTGGTTTGACTCTGCCTGGTCCTGATGCCTGTTGTCCACTATGGCTTCAGTTTAGCTGTGTGGATGAGACTTGGGGCACAGTGAAAGGGAAACTCAAAATAGCTCAGGGGCTTTTAAAGAGGAGAACATTTTATTTACTAGCTAATTGCTACTGCAAATAAAATTTTCAGTAACCAAGATAACGTTGGTTATATCTTTCTGCTAGGAAATTTGTAGCATGCTCCTTTGGCTTAAATTGATGGATTCTGAATCTTCTAATGAGCTTTGCTCCACTGAAAACAAACTCTTTAAAAGTAGCAACATGCAAAAGCAAACCAGCCCTTCTTATTTTCCCTAGATGTGTGTTTAGAATCATATCTCCAAACAACCTTAGAGAAAGTTTTTGCTTTTTTTTCCTTGTTAGTTCAGCATAGCCAATAGTAAAGGCCTTGTTTACATTAAGCAAATGTGCAATGATGCAGCAAAATCAATTTAGTCACACTGATGCAAATCCCTCATACAGATGTAATGCCTGTGTGCAAAGTAGGGCATTTCTGAATATACACAATATTTAAAATGAAGTGAAAGTGAGAGATTCTATTCTTCCCAGCTGATTCCTTAATGTGATTGATACAGATGGCCCTGAAAGCCTACGTTGAAAGAAAGGGACTATCTGGTCAAAAATGAGGCTTCATTAGGAGTACCATTGATCGTGAAGGAATATCATGACCTTTAGATTGCAAGTTGCAGTAGTTTGACAGATAGATGAATACTTTTAAAAACACTCTTTGCCTTTAAACTGAGTATATTTGACCTTAAAGTCAGTGGGAAAATAAATAAGTGATTGCATAACTCAATTTTATAGTTGCTTTTCAGAACAGAAGAGAAAATGAATGATCGTCCTGGGCTGTTCTTAGAAATTTAATGTGATCTGTTGTCCACAAGAGGGAAAACAAACCTCTGACACTCATTAAGGATGAGAACAAAATGTACCTTACTGTGGGTATTCAGGCAAAAAACTAAGAGTGAAAAATGGTACAGCCTGTGAAGGCGTTACTGATAACCCGGTGGGGTCAGCAAGTGAGGTGACGGGAGGAATACCAGTCATGAGATAATAATTTTTCTTTGTAGTCTGCAGAGGCTTGGGGATTTTTAAATTATTATTATTTCAGGTTCTGTCATTTTAATAAAAATGCTTCAGAAAATTGTGAAGTTGGAGTAAGAGTTCTGGTAATTTGGTAAATGTCTCATAGATAGTTTTTCGTAGGGAAGAAAACAAGCAAAAAAGATTTCAAATACTTTCTGTTGCAGTATAACTTTTATTTAGCATAGCAATAAATAAAGGACAAAAATCCGAACAAAATATTTTCATTGACAACATAGTTTTTTAATCAAATCCAGACTATGTCTCAAAAGCTTTTCTTCACAAATTATTTAAAAATTGGGGAAACTTTCCTAATCTGAATTAGTACATTCTGAAACCTGAGAATCTTTTGTTAAATAAGATTTTAATTCTCCTTAGAGCTAAAGACTAATACTAAGGAAGTGAAAAAGATGTCACATGAGCTTCCGTTCCATATGTATTCACTTCCTATAATCAATGCTGAAACTGAAAGTGACAGTTAAAGCAATACTTTTTTCCAACCCCACCCTCCCTAAAAAATTAAAATAAGGAAGTCCCTTTTCAGGAGTAAAGTCAGGGCAGAGCCTCATCCTGGTGCATTACAGTCTCCCAGTGGACCCAGGTGACTTGACTTCTCAACACTGTTCTGCAGGTCTCTTAGGACCTTCCCAAAAACATATATTAACAGGAGTTTGCAATGCTTCATTTTTTTCTAGCAGCACTAATGCTAACAAGAATCTGAGTAGGAAATCCTCATCAGATAAAGAGACAGGGGCAAGGGAAGTGCTTAGGCAGGTAGGGAGCTAAGCACTCAATTATTACTGAATTTCAGATCTACAGGCACTATAGTCATACCCCCTACCTTATAATTGCTAAGATTACTGAGATATATCAACAGAAGCTGCGGCCCTCACTGGATAATTCCAGAGTCCCTTGAAATGAGTCTTATACCCACCAAGGTTACTTGTGCTGCTGCAGAAAGATATTTCTGGCCCTTTACATGTCAGAAAAGAAACTGGATGTGATAGATTCGGAGCTGCCCTGTGATAATTTAGGAATATGGTCTGTTGGCCTGATTATTTGGATGAATGTCTGAGTCTAACTCATCACGGGTTGGCATGCAACTGCACTCGTACATTATCACTAGGCTAGTCTGTACTTGCAACCCTGGGATGCCCCACTTCCACTGAGGTTGAACAGACAGAGGGTACAGGGACTTGGAACAGGGAATAGATTCAGTTTTGAACCCCAGCACCTCTACATGGGCAGTCCTAGCATCCTGCTCATTCCTAGGAGAGACCCAGGTCTCCAAAGCCCCACTGAGGATTAGAGATGGGACCTGTAACTGTGTGATAAAACAACTGGACAGAGCATTGTTAAGGGACATTAACTGGGATGTGTTCATGTTTAGCCATGCTATTTCATGTATTTGTGGAATTTTCTGTGGAAGTGAAGGTTAACCTTAAAACATACACTTTTGAAGAAAAAAGGTTCGTGAACACCGCAAGTATTTTTCAGCAGTTTTTGTCTAATTCTGGGCATTCAGAAGTGGCATGTTGCCTCTTCCCTTGGTCAAGCCCCTTTTCCATGAAAAGGAACCCAATGGGATGACTGAAGGGGTAATTTACAAAAGCACAGCGCATTCTCTGGACATGAAACTAATGTGAAGCTGTGCAATGGTAGAGTTATTCCATAGTTATAGTGGAGGTATATTGGGTGGAGCAAGAGGAAGATTACAGGGCAGCTGGCCCACTCCAAGGTCTTGGACACAGCCTCATCTGTGGTGAGTTTCCATCTGAGACCAAGCTGGTCAAGTAAATCTCTGGATTGTGAAAGTAGAGTGCCAGCAGTCATTTGCCAAGGTACTGAAGAAATATTTGAAATATTCTTTTGCCCTATAATGTAGGACAAAAGAAAGTCTCTAAGAAACCATCCTCAATTTGGAAGAAAAGGGTTTGGTTTTGTGTATGTGCGTATGTTGGGTTAGCGAACTATAGAGAACAGAAAGTTGAAATTCCTAAGGAAATTACCCAAAGCAGGTTTACCTCACTCTTTCATGGCTGAGAGGACAAGCAGGTTCTCTGTAACAAGCAGTCTACTATAGCTTTATAGACTCTTGGTTGTGGAGTTCAAAAAGGAAATCTACATGCCTAAACCATATTCTAGTTTAATTCCTAATTCAGCCACTATAGCTAGAGAGGCACTATGTTCATGCGCTGCTTATTCCAGCTGTTCGGTTATGTAAAGTTCTCTCTCTTCACTACTGCTGGAAGGGTTAATACATAACATCTACCTGTCTGTGAGTTTCTAATGCACTCATCTTGTTCTCAGTAAACAGCTTTTATATTTTATGGTTTTCACCCAAGAGCAAAACCAAACAGAATAGAATAGTTAGGGTTGGAAAAGACCTTAAGATCATCTAGTTCCAAACCCAGAAGAAGCCAGACTAGTAAATGCTTTATGTTCTGGAGCAGATCCTCCAAGAGAATGCTTCATGTTATTGGTAGTAGAGTCTGGCCAAAAAGCTGCTCTACCCAGCTCTTGGATGACCACAGTGGCAAAAGCATTTTTTAACAATACAGAGTGCTGAGTCTCTTCCACCCCTTCCTTCACTGTTACCACATAAAGGACAAAAACTGAGCTATCTGCATCACACTGCAAGCCCTGCAGCTTTATTTTGGTCTACGGAAAAACTTTGGAAAGAGACTGTTTTGTGTCGCATGGCTGTTTTAGGAGCAGGAAATGTACATGCTGATGGTTAGGGGTAATCTGGGACAGGTTGTGTTTTGTAAGGCTGAGTGACTGACTACTAGAAAATCTAGAAATACAGGGAGGAGACTAACTGAACCAAAGACAAAAGGAAGAAATCAGAGCCAGCAAATAAATTCTGGGTACAAAGAGCTCCTAGGTATGAGCCCTCCACTAAGAAGTTCTGCTGGGCAGTTGTCAGCCATTTCCTTCTGCAGTTAAAGTTTCTGAATAAATTTATGTAGAGAATGTTGCAGGAATCCAGATTATAAATGACAAAAATCTAGACTGTGGTCACAAAGTCCATATCTGAACAGAAGGTGAAATGCTGGACAAATAATAGTGCTTTAATTGGGATTTAATGTAATTCACAGACTGTGAACAGCTCTTATGCTCTTCTGTGAGTGTTGAAAAGGGAAAAAGAGATGAAGTAATCTCAAGTTCTAGTAGTTTCCTGCAGCCAGTCAACATGATTTCCATGCTTCTAAACCGTCTCTCAGTTTATCACCATCTTCATTCTTCTCCATTAGTTTGCCTCACCCCAGTCAAACACTGGAAAACCCAACAAATCTTCTGACAGAAACTAGGCAAAATTGGCTGCTGTTTTCAGACTGAAGGCAGTGAAGCAAGTATTGCCCTATGGCGAGTTTCTACATCGCCTTTTACAAGCAGCCCCAAGCCAGCTTTGCCTGGGGTCCTTTTTGGCCACATACCCTGTAGATGTGATCCCAAGCAGCACACCCAGGTGAGCATAATGGATGCAGCATCCTTCATTGATTGTTTCCACATTTTTTCAGAGCAATGCACTTAAAATCCTTTTCCTTCACTCTCTTTTCTTCGTGCACTGAACGACCTCAAGCTTATTTCTGTTCCTCCTTATGCTTTTTGCTCCTGTCCTGAGTACTCCTAGTATGATGCCCCCACTAGGAGGAGGGAAATCAGAGCTTTCTTTATTTTCAAATTCAAATGATACAAGCTCAAACATTAGTTTTAAATCAAATGCTGTTCAGATGCCATGTGACTACATATTTTACAGCACAGTTTGAGTGAGATTTCCAAACGTCCCAAGCAAACAAAGTGTTCAGGAAACATAATTGTATCATTTTACTAATCTCAGGGATACTCGTGGGGATCATCATTTTCAACAGTGTCTACTCAGATCTTTTGCAGGGTGATCTTCATAGCCTTAGGTAATATCTCAGTTTTTCTGTGTTGGCATCTATTGGAGAGACAGCTCCTACTACTTAAAGAAACCATCTAGTCTGATAATCTGATGACTTGCTATCATTCCTCACAAATAAATCATTCATTGGCTTTCCTGTTTGCTATTAAAAGTAAACATACTTCAGTTATCGCCTGTTCCCTGACAGACCCATTCTAATGGCATTTTTGATATTTTTCCACCTTGAGGAACCTGTGCTGTTCTCCTTAGCTTTAACTCCTCAGTTCATTTCATCATTACACTTACACTGCCCTCAGCATGTTAGCTCCTGTCACAAGGAACTATTATAACGTCACTGTACGATGTTGGATAGCCAAGGCAGTGTGGAGGGGATTAGAGGAAGTGTACGATGGAACTCTACCCTATGAGTTGGTGATTCTTAGCAAAGGGAGAGAGGCAGCTGGGCTGAGAGGCAGAAGGTGTGCTTCAGGAAACTGCTTCTGGTGACATTTTCCCTGCTATATTTTGGCAGGTCATGGGTTGAGAAGGCATGACTTGTCCTCTCTGTTGATAATTTTAAGCAAGGAATGATACTTCTCTCTTTAATGGTTCCTCATCGTAAAGTCAAATCTGCTTGTCTCCCCGAAACAACTTGTAGTATTGTTCTCCTGTTATGATGGTAAATTACAGATGTGAGACACGCTGAATCATGACAATGCTCTGTATGCAGTTCTATGCACTGAAGAAATTTGTCATGAAAGGCTTTTTTATGCTCCTATTTATTATGGGTCTGACATTAGGATCTTAATGGGAATGCAAGGCAGTGGGAAGCACACTGGCTGCTCTGGGCTTTTAAACGCAGGTATCTGGAATATTCTCAGGAGCTCAGACCAGTTTATGATTGACCTACGGCCAATGCGGGGGATCCGGAACATGCGACAACGATCAATGTGATCAAACGTTGAACAATTTATCGCGCGCAAGCGTCGTCTTTTATAGAAAAGTTTCAGACCACTGGAACATTCGATGACATTTGATTGGTTAATACCTCTTAGCCGAGGGCTAGCGGCAGCTTTAATGATTGGTTGCAGCTTGTGAAATGTCCATAGCGACAGGCTAGCGGTGCCTTTCTTGTTTTGCAACTTGCGGTTTGCTCTGTGGCAAGCAGATCCCGCCGATATTGCTTCGTGACATCCTGCTCAGGGTCTTTTGTAAGCCAGCTTCCTCTCCTTGTCAGCACACAGCTGTCCTCTGTTAACCTTCTTATCAGCCTGCAAAGCTCTGCAAAGCCTTCCGCTTACTACTCAAGTGGGGCTAAGTCAAAGGCTGGATTGCTCACATGTCCATTAACTGAAAGGAATGCTTCCACAGACCAACATGTAAGCAGTGCTTCATGTCTGCACATGTACTTAAGTTACAAGTGTTAAACAGAATCACAGAACCAGAGATCAAGTAGGTTGGAAAAGACCTTCGAGATCACCAAGTCCAACCTTTACCCCAGATTCCCAAGGCCACCACTAGACCATGTCACTGAGGGCCTCATCTACACGGTTTTGAACACTTCTGGGGACGGTGATTCCACCGCTGCCCTGGGCAGCCTGTGCCAATGCCTGAGCACCCTTTCGATGAAGACATTTTTCCTAATATCTAGTCTAAACCTCCTCTGGCACAGCTTGAGGCCATTGCCTCTTGTCCTGTCACTTGTTCCTTGGGAGAAAAGACCAAAACCCACCTCACTCCATCCTCCTTTCAGGCAGTTGTAGAGAGCAATAAGGTCCCCCCTGAGCCTTCTCTTCTCCAGACTAAACACCCCCAGGTCCCTCAGTCGTTGTGCCCAAACCAGAATCATACTTTTCCATTGTACTGTTTTCATTTTACCAGTCACTAGTTAGCTGCACTCAGGTGACATGCCTGTACACTGCAGACTAAATGCAGTCCAGGACACCAGAACTGCACATAGTACTCCAAGTGAGGTCTCAGGAGAGCAGAGCAGGATCACCTCCCTCAACCTGCTGGTCACGCTTTTTTTGATGCAGCCCAGGATATGGTTGGCTTTCTGGGCTGTGAGTGCACACTGAAGCCGGCTTGTGTTCATTTTCTCATCGACCAACACCCCCAAGTCCTTCTCCACAGGGCTGCTCTGAATCTCTTCCCTGCCCAACCTGTAGCTGTGCCTGAGATTTCTCTGACCCAGGTGTAGAACCTTGCACTTGTCATGGTTAAACTTCATCAGGTTGGCATCAGCCCACCTCACAAGTGTGTCAAGGTCCCTCTGGATGGCATTCCTTCCCTCCAACGAGGGACAACACAGCTTGGTGTCATTGGCAAACTTGCTGAGGGCACACTCAATCCCACTGACCATGTCACTGGTAAAGACGTTTAACAAGATCGGTCCCAACAGTGATCCCTGAGGGACACCACTCGTTACTGGTCTCCAGCTGGACATTAAGCCATTGAGCAAAAATACTTTGCTTTTCAGCCAAAACTGTGTACAAACTCTGTTACATCTTTAAAACAAATATATTTATAAAAAATCTCCCTTCAGGAAATCTGAAAGAAAAAAAAATCTTTTTGCAAAACTAACCATCTCTGATGAAAATGTAATTATTATTACCTTATCTTTTCAGCTTTAAATATTCACAAATTTGATAAAATAAATATGGTCAATGCAAGTATTTGTAGAAAAAGTATTAGAGGCTCAACTAAGACTCAGAAAAGTTGCTATACTTCCTAAGAAAAAGACAGACGTCACAAAGGATATTTCAGAGTTGCCTTAAGTGAAAAAGTCACAGACATAATTTTATATTGTTTCATTTTCCAGAACAAATTAAACTTCATAAAACATAAAATACATCTTTTATCTGTCTGCTATATAGTGTCATGAAATATAAGAAATAAATGTTTTATCACTGTCAACTTGAATATGCAGCTTATACCTTTCTTGCTCCATTTTAAGAATATTCAAGAAGCAAGAAACATGCTCTATACTGAAAAGGTTAAAAGTAGATTTTTGGGTCTTCTGGGTGAACATACCCTGAATTTCTATTGTATAATTCTAAAGCATATTTTTACTTTTTTTTTCATACTACAACTTGTAAGTCTTCCAAGTGCTATTATTTCAAAATGCTAACATAATCTTCTTTTAATTTTTTTCTAAATAGATACAAAATCTGAAGTTTTTTCATTCCGATTACAAGTATTTTTCAATGTATTTCAATTTCACAATTCTACTTATGTTGTTTAAAAAATAACTTTGTATTTTTCCAATTAGGGTAGGTCTATCACACAGTCCACAAATTATTTTGAAGTGTTATTTTTTTAACTAGCACATTAAATCACTTTAATGGGGTATATTACCTCTACCCAAGACCTTGCATGTACCCAGTGTCGTCAGATTCAAGACTATTTTTCTCCACTTCCTCCATTACTTCATATTGTTGTTGTCAAAGAAGACCAGTGTGCTTTTCTGTCATGGAAATACAGACACAGCAGAGAACTCAGCACAGGTCTGTATGAATTTAGAATCAGACTGAGGTGCCCTGATGTGGGTTACATTGCTCTTAAGAGAGTCACTTGAAAATTGCATTCTGTTTTTTCCAGCTGAACAATGGAAAGGATACACATATATCGGTACACCATTGCAACAGCAAATTCTGTGCACCCTCTAAATATATGATGTTACTCTATGCTATCATTTCAGTCAATATTATTATCACTAACAGTTACTTAAAAAAAAAAAAAAAAAAAAAAAAAAAAAGTGCAAAGTGCACTTTTTTTCCTGAAGATGAGTGTGGAGACCTAGCAGTGAAAATCATGAAGACTATTACCATTGGAACTGGCTGGGAATACTTCTGATGGAATAATTTTTCAAAGGGAAATTCAAGAGTGTCCAAAGTAAGATGCTTTGGAAACTTACATGGGCTTTTGCCAAGATTTTATTTCTGAGAAAAATGAAGACAAAAGTTCCAGCAATGAAGAAAAATCTTCTGCTTGGATATCTTCCAAATGAATCATTTCAGATTTTGCGTGTGTGTTGCAAGCTTATGTTTTTCAATGCAGAAGTAGGAAAAGGAAAAATTATAAAAAAGGATGTGATTTTTCCGAAGTGATGTGCTTTGATTGATCAGCTATATTTTGATGTAAGTGGAAGATGAAATTTAAATTTTTCACTGCAGAGGATTTTAAAACTTGCATGTATTACATTCTCTTTCCTTCAGCCGCGCTGCTTCAGGTAGGCAGAAGAATAGCAAAATTCAGGTTATATATGTGCCACTGAAAGTCTTCCAGCACAAGATGATCTTCCTTTGTCTGCAAGCTTCACCACCAAAATTTTCTATCAAACAACCTAAAGTGGCCCTTATGATGTTCAATAAATGGCCTAAGAGCTGCATATGTAGTTCAGTCTATAAAACCTCAGTAGATATTATTTCCCAGGGATCCAATTGCAGACAATGGAACATTCTGGGAAATATCCTGCACTGGTAAAACACCTCCAAGAGGTCCATAAAGTTGCCCAGTAGCATTTCCAATGGCACAGAGTTTCTCAAATTTTTTTGATATAGCTGTAAATTGGAAAAACCCAGGAGCATTCTGGGTACTAGTTCAAAAGCTTCATTTCCTCCAGTGCATAAAAAGAAACTTGAAAATGTACATCCAACTTACTAGAAAGAAAAATAACATTACGAATAGCTTCTGCACAGATTTTTGGCTAGCATCAGTACTTTTGTCTGAGGACATTTTCTGTCTAATGCTGGTTTCTTGCTGCTTCATAACACTTGACAAATTCTTGGTTCCTAAAAGCAACCCTAAATGTGTTGTGAATTGCTTCATTTAGCAAGGAGCATTCATGGACCTCACCCTGTTATCCAGTGTGGTTCTGTCTTCTCTCTTTAGATTATCTTTATTTTTATGCATTTCCAACTCTGATAACTTTTTTTGCCTCCCTCCTCCCATGGACCACTGGAGAGATTAACCATCTGTAATTTGGAATTTCCCCAGGCATAAGAAGTTCTCCTGGAGAGGGCTCTATTTTGGGAGGGCTAGGGCATACAGGAGCAGCATTTATAAATCCAGTGTTTAGGAAAAAAAGAAGGCAGTAGAGCAACTAGGGATTTTGTACAAGTGCACAACTGTTGTGAATTCCAACCAAAGTTGTAAAAAGGGATTACTGAAATAGCTATCATATAATCTTTCTCCAGAACTACAGTATCATATGTTTTGAATAATAACCATTCAAGAGACCAGAAATGATAGGCATTTTAAAAACAGGAATGAGGAGAGTTAAAGAAGAAATATATGTAGATCACCTAGCAAAAATCACATACTAAGAATCCAGTTGAAGAAAGAAGTTAACAAACCTTCTCCAATCACTAGCATTCAGAAAGGCAAGATATCAGAACTTGTTTGGCATATTTTGCTGGATAAATTCTATTAAAAATGAGATACTATACTGTAAATATAAGATCATGTGTTCAATCGTTGTGTCAGCACTCAGGGCTTCTGATTCATTCCCCAAAGTACAATATCCTGGATGTTATACCAAGGCTGTACAGTACAGGTTTCCATCACTCAGAAATGCTACCTTTTAAACCAGAGCATGTAAATGAAATATTTTACACTGCAAAACTAACCTTAAGACTAACATAACATAACCCTGATTCACTGCTGTCTGCAGTACTACTGCAGGTTGAAATCTTAACTTGCACTAATGAAAAATACCATGCACAATTTTACTAAGCACCTTGACAGGCACTTAAATAATTTCATACTTCTAACAAGATTAGCAAAAAAAACCCCAAGTCAAAACGCAAAAACAAAAAATCAGAAATCTCAGGTTGCATTAAATATTTGCCTATGAAAAGCACAAATTTTGCTTTGATTGTATGCTTGAAGTCCATTTTCCAAGTAATCTATAATAATTGCCTGAACAATATTTGGTTTGCATGCAACTAGGGATTAAGGTAAACAGTCTATTTTCTCTAGTCTCTTTTAGTTGGTAGTCATGGTAATACCCAAAACATATATTATTTTTGTAGTCTTCCTGACTTTTTGAGATTGGCAATAGCAAAATAACATTAAGACATTAATTCTTAAGCAGCACAAGCAAAGCTAATTCAGCTACACAGGCAATTATTTGTCAGGAAGTACCATGGGAATCCTTGGAGATGTCCCTAGGATCTCTTACTCATTCCTAGGACAGCCCTGGTTAATGTTTCCTTCCTGTGAAATCAAAGAAAGAGATAAAGGCAAAAGGGAAACCTCTCAGAATTCTCTTTTTAATATGCTGTAGTGTACTCTTTCATAAACCAAGAAATTATCCTTGAAGAATGATTGCTTTATTTACATCAAGGGGATAAGAAGGTACCTAAAATTTGAGATTGGCTGGGCACTGAAAGGCAAAAAGGCTGAGAAGGAAAAGGAACTGTATTCCCTACACAAGCATGCAAATTATGTTACTTTTAAATAGGTTTTGGGGAGGATATTTGGAGGTGGTTGCTGGCTTCTTCTTTTACTGCAGCTGTGCATGTCAATATATGTTTATGTGCTCCCCAGCCATGACTGAGCATGAAAATCCGTGCTGGACTAGGCAATATACAAACAGGACAAGAAGAAAACCTTTTCCAGATGGATCCATGTCTACCATTTCACCACTTTTCCCACAAGACACTTGCAAAAGTCTGTTCTTTCTTTTTCCTATTATTCATTGATTTATAACAGTAAGAGCCTAGGAACACTTCCTACTTTTTTGCATACTAGTTTGTCTACGTGTGGCCAGCACTCTACTTCTACACCTCTACACCTCTATTTCTAACCCATTATGCCTGATACATAAACATTAAAAAAAAAAAATTCTAAAATGTGAAAATGTGAAAACTGTTTTGAAACGCCGTGTAGCGCTAGAGAAAATGTGCCCAAAATCTGAGGTTCATCCCAGGGTAAATCAGCTCTATACATCACCATATCCTCAATGAGTATCTTCAGATGTTTGTGAGCAGCAAGATCACACATATTTTTCAATCTTGTTGTAAGTCTTATGAGAAAATTTCAGTGTTTCAGCTATAAACATGATTAAACTGCAACTAACACATAGTAGGTGTATGCCAACACCTTGTTGTAAACTTGTAATTCTGCAGTTCTGCATTTGGAGCAGCGGTAAGTACAAACAAGTTATATGTTTCCAGCCCCTCAGAGCAGTTGGGTTCCCACACAGCCTGAGCATTTCACAACAAAGGGACAATGCATGTGAAAGCCCTTTGATCCTGCAGCTCTTGGCCTCAGTAAAGGCAAAATTAGGCTTGTCAAAATCATGTGCATCCTTTCTCCTCTTGATCCTTCCTGCTGCTTTCCCAACACATTGCAGACTAACCCTGGCTACCACGTCCTTCTTTCATCTCTAATTTACCGATGCCTTTACTCCTTTTCCCATTTCTACATACTATTATGTAGGCCCGAAATGTTCCTGGAAGATCATAGGAGGCCTAGGTAAGATCTCCATGCCCCATCTCCTTCTATCTAGACTGTCATCTTGTATGAAGAACATCCCTGGTGTCTTATGCAGAGTTATGGGGTATTTCTCTGTATGCCCTCAGCCTTGGCATAACAAGAGACATTCCCCAGAGTCAGCATAGTGCTCTGCAGAGCACTTCTGGTCAGTGTGTCCTATGCCAGCTGATCAAATACATTGTCTTTCCAATCCTTTGTGACAGGGTTTCAGCTGGAAACCCTTATGGTCCTCATTGAAGATAATATGCAAGTTATAGGATTCATGAGGACAGAAGAGACTATAGTGAGTCAGTGTTTAGGTTAGGTTTTCTATGCTAGGTAGATAGTAGGATAGACTGGAGAAGTAGGAGAAATAAACATATACAAAACCCATTGTTGTGGGGACAGCACATACTTTTACCATCTCTTCAACTAGTCACTTTAAGAGCATGGAACAAAGTCCCTTTAGAAACTGTATAGTTCAATTATATTAAACAAATGACTAGCCCTCACCCTTGTTCTGAAGGAAATCAACAAGCAAAAAAATATAAAGGTTTTCTTCTGGAGGAGGGAAAAAAGAAAGCAACAAAAAAAAGCAAAGCAATGCAAAACAAAACAACAAAAAACTGTCATACATGTTCTTGTAGTAATTTCGGAGAGTCAACAGTTCACATTAACAAATGTAACATGAAAATTTTGTGAATAGATTACAAGGCAAGCCTGCCTTTCTGGCAAATAAACTATTCTCTCTCCAAATTTTATTTCTTTCCAACCATAACAAAACAATGCCAGTACAAAACAACCTCTGAAAGCACACTGAGTTTGAGTGCAACGCTTACAGACAAAGAAAAGCTTCCTGACACCTGCTATTTTCTCTGGATGGAAAAAGAGTTCACATCATTTTGACCCGTATGTTTTATTGAATTAAACTAAAATATGTTCTGTCTTGTAGCTATCTCAAAAGAAGTAAATATCTTGTATATCCCCCTGTCAAAGTCTTCATTCTTTGCTGCGTTTTGGAAAAACCACTTTGCATTTCATTTTTTATTGATACTGATTATTGGAGTTCTGGACAGGAAAGTAAAAAATCAGTGGATAAAATTCACAAGTATCCCTGCAGCTGAGCTCCCCTGTAGTCTACTCAAGACTTGAGCAGGACATCTGCTTTTCAAGTCAGTGTAAACTCCCTGTAACCTACAAGCAAATTAAAATGGCAAAGGAGCTTTAAGAATCAAAAATGCAGCACCAGAAGGATTGGCTAGTGCTGGAATGTGAAGCACAGTCCTTGGGAACAGATGGTTTAATACATCACAATAAATCTCTTACCAGCCTTTGCAACATAGTACTTCACATAAAAATAAGTTTAAGTTACAACCTGTGAAAAAAATTTTGTCCTCAGAAGCAGAGAGGAACTGCTTTTGAGTTTACTGAGAGTTGCAGCTCCATTTTAGAAGAAAAAATACAATTAATTTATGTTTTTATGGGAGCTAATCAAAAGTTCCTTCTCATCTTATTTCATAATTACGAAATTCAGCCCAAAAGACTACATAATGACTCAACACTAACAACCCTGCAACTAAAAATACACCATTCAGCATTTATCCTCCTCACCCAGGATACTTGGAACAGCAGCTTATGATCCACCTGCTTCACAGACATTAGAGAATGCAGGACAATTATCAGAGCAAAGTAAGAATGTCATTTGAGCTACCAAGTGCCCACATTACATAGAGCTGACACATCAGAATACCTGCTTTGAGCAACCAGATTTGCATAAATGAAAGAGCTACAGACCATGACTGTCACAAAGGTGTCACATCAATTGGGCCATGCTTCCTTGTTAGGTTTTTATGGAAGGCAGTCCAGGGAAGGTGGAAGAATGAGAAGAAGAAAGAAGGGTTAGATATTTTGGATAACATAGTTTCCATTTTCAGCAGTTAAAGATTGTATTTTTAGAATTAAAAACTTAAAGAGGATTGGGTACAAGCTGGTAATTTCTTGACCTAAGGAACATTAACATTCATTTCTAATTCATATAAGTTGGCACAAATCTCCAATTGCATCTGCAATGTTTATTCTATCATTTGCTTCGTTTCACATGAGTTCTTTCATTTAAACAATATTCTTGTACAGTAGAGGTGATGGGTCCTGAGCTCTCTCCAGTGGCATCAGCAGCATCTTATGTCTCCCTTGGAGAAGTTAACAGTGGACAAATTTATCATACTCATGAATGCAGCTCATGAACAAACTGCAGTTTTTACAAGTTCGTTTTCTATTTGAAGCTGTCCAATAAATGTTTTGTGCAAACCAATTTCAGCCTACAAATTGCTCATAAACTGCTCACTGTGAGTACTGCTCACGGTATTTGCTACTTGTAATTCAGCAGTCAGCCTTTGGTATTGGTCAGGCTGATCATATAGCTTAGTTTTCTTTCCTGAACATTAAACTAATCCTACCAAATCCGAAGCAGAGGAGCAAAGGGGAGGGTGACTAGGTAATAAACTAGGACATAATAGGTGTAATGGCCAAGGGGACTTACGAAGTTAGGAAGGTGTTAAGCATAACCTACTACATGTTAAAAAACAGTGTTAGCTTGGATGTTAGCGGTACGAAAAAAGGAACAGCAATTCCCAGTGAGGAGCTGCAAGTTTATTCTCCTTATTCTTTATTTAAGAGGATGATCCAGACCAAGAGGAAATTCAGGTTTGATCTGGACAAAATTATGAGGTTTCCCATGATAAATACAGTCACTTCATTTTATCACTTTAAAAGTTGCATTTTTCACTACTTCACATATAAC
>JAOEHX010047267.1:17893-31742 GCA_025448015.1 Bolborhynchus lineola | reverse complement strand
TATGTCGCTGCCCAGAGGTAGGAACCGGGACCGGGGGGTGGCGGTGGCGGTGGCTGCTCCGCGGGGCTGCGGGGGGAAGCGGTGTTACAGCCGTGGTGAACCGGGCCCGGAGTACCCTGCGGGGACGCGGCTGTTGCCCAACCCGACGGCCGCGGCTTCCTCTATGGGGACACTGAGCGAGTGCTGAGGGCCCCTGCGGCGGGGGCAGAGGTGCAGAGCCCGGGTGTGTGTGTGCGCTGCGGGCGGGGAACGAGCCAGGGTGAAGCTCCTATGGAGGACGCGAGTGTCGTCCGCCGCTGCCGGGAGCCCGTCCCCTTCCGAGTGCCGTCGGTGTCATGGGAGGATGAGCAGAGCCTTCATCTTAGCCTGGTGAAGCGGGATGAGGATCCCGGTCCTTGTGCCTCGGAGCATCGTTTCGGTGGCAGGGCCACAAGCGCCTGCATGTGCTGGGGATGCCGTGATGGGGTTTCCCATCGCGGCCGGAGAACGTGACCGTGTGTCACGGGTGTTTATTTATAGAGCATCGCCGTGACTAAGGTGGCCCGGTGCCCGTCCCAAGGTGAGCACCGGCCCGGGTGACGCTGTCGCTGTGCCGGGATTGAGGAAGATGAGGAAAAGGCTTTGCTGGTGTCTTGGTGCTCCGTGGAGCCGGTGGCATCAGTGTTGGGAGCTCGGACCGGGCAGAGGGGGGAGCGCAGGGTGTACAGATGCCGCTTTCTTATCATCGGAAGAGAATTAGAGGGTTTTTCCTTGTTCTGGAGTGATACACTGGAAACTTGAAGTCAGGCGCCATGTGAGCCGATGGACGCACCTCGGCGTGACTTTTTCTTCCCCCGTCTTGTTTGAAATGCTCCGTGTGTTAACCGGAGGGAATGTGGACCCGAGTTTCCTGTTTGCTGTGTAAGCGGGGTGTGAATCAGCAGCGATTTACCGTGCTGCTGAGCGGAGCTGCTGACTCACGGGTCGGAGCACATGCCTCCAGCCCGCCTTGGACGGGATCAACCGTGCTTCTTTAAAAGGCTCTCCCCGGGATACCCCATCCCAGACCTCTCGCTCTGCTCGCAGCTACCGCGAGCTCCCAGTGCCTGCCCGGTGGATGTGTGGATGGAGGGAAGAGGTGAGCTTGGCTGAGGGATTCATGCCCTATAGGAGATGAGGCTGGAGATGCATCCAGGGGGATTTTGGGGAAGCGTTCTGGCTGACTGCAAAAGGCGATGCTTTTGGAGCACTCTTGGTGCTTTCCTTGGAGGAAGTTTGGAACCCTTCTGTGTCTGTGGGTTTCTGGTTGCACGGGGCTGTTGGTTGTGGTGAACTGGTTCATTCATACAATAATTCCTCATATCCTTTGCTGGAGGAGTGCTGAGGGTGTCGAGTTTCTGCTGGATCTGATTCTCATCTGACCTGAGCTCCTTTGCCTTCACTGGAGCAGCATTCACAATGAGGATCGATCCTGAGCGTGTGTAACGCATCTGCCTCTTCAAACCCCTCTTGCTTCTGCAGTGTCAGTGCTCCAAGTGGATTTGCCGCTGCTGCATAGGGATGCTCAAAGGTCTGAGTGTGTGTACCCACTTCTGGGACTTGGGACACTGCTGGAAGCACTCACAGCAGCTCCTTCTGCCTTTGGGCAGCGTGAATTTATGCTAAATTTCCCTAATTTTCCTTAGGGAAATCCAGCGAAGCCTCACATTTCCTTTGGCTGGTTGCTTTCCCTTCTTGGGCTTGAATGGATCAGGACTGCAAGTGGAGGCTGCTGCGTTGGAGCTCTTGGGTTGGCTGTTTCCATGCTAGATGCATACCAAGACTTGCTTGTCGTCATTCTGGCTTAGTCACGGGGCTGTCTCCTGCCTCGGGAGTTCTTTGGGATGTGCGTGGCTGGCCGTGACACGCGCGATAGGAATGGTGCCGGGCGAGAGCTTTGCTCTGTGCTAAACATAGTTTGTGAGATAAACACCTTCTGGGGATTATAGGAAGCTTAGGAAAGATTTCAGCTTTCTTCATCTTTCCATTGCATCTGCCTGATCCACGTTGTCTCTCAGGATCAGGTAGTGGGAAAGGACTTGGTTTCTGTGTTATCTTGCACCGTTGGGTCTGATGCGTACTATGATATGCAAAAGCTCCTCCTTGTCTCAGGTCATCAAAGCTCCCTTGAGCTGTGCTCTGTGGAATGGGTGGTGCTGAGAGAAGGAATTGGGTGCAGAGCTCCAGGGCTGCCTCTGTGTCCTCCTTGCAGAGCTTTGCAGGGGACACAGCCTCCAGTTGTAGACTGCAACAGTGGCTGCTCCTGGGCGTGATTTTCCAATGGAGTAGGCACCTTTGCCTGGTGAAATGGATGCTGTAAAGGAAGGCTGTTGTGTCTGTGAGGTTAAAGCAGAAGGGGATGAAGCCTTGAGAAGTTCACAGCCTTTGGGTGTGTGGAGAATCATGGTGAAGGGTGTTGGACTCAAAACCATGCTGCTGCCTTTTGCCAGGGGCTTGAGGCGTGTTTTCTGCCTGTGTGCCCATCGCCGTGGCTGTTGGCCGTGACTCAGGTGGCTCCTGATGCCTGGGAAGCTGTTCCGGAGGGAGAGGCATGAACACGCTCCCGAATCCAGGGATTTTGCTGGAGAAAGTGGCTGCAGGAGAGAGGGTGCGTGGATGGGGTCTGGAGGGAGAAAGCTGCTCGGCCTTTCCCGGGCTCACCCCATGCTGCTGCCTGAGCGATTCAAAAGCAAGTCCTCTTTAGGGAAGAGATCCTGTGGGAAGATGAGTGCTGGTGGGGGCAGGAGGCAGGATCCGGTTGGATTTGGTGTTTCCAGGGAGGCAGCTCTCCATTGGCACTGAGGCTTGGAAAAATCAAGGCAAGAAATGCCAGAGCCTGGGGATGAACCCCGGTGCTTGTTCTGGTGGTGCATCTATTCTGGTAGGTAAATAAGTGGTGGGGACCCATCTCTCCTGTACCCTGGCCGTGCCCTCCATCAGAACACAGCATTACACAGTTCAGTGTGTGAATCCCGCTGTCTCATGTGCCATTCACACCTTTGCTGCTGCCATCCCTCCAAAAAGAGTGAGTTCTGCTGAAAATCCACATGGAGACATGACCTGCAGATGCAGGGCTTTGGCATCAGGCTCCTGTCCCCGGTGTGATGTCCTTTGGGTGTTTGTGGGCAGGCGTGGTAGCCAGGTTTTAATTCTAGTTGAAACATCACAGATTGTATCTAATTAATTATAAGAGTCAGAGAGAGAGCACAATGCTTTGTACCTGTGGTCCTCATCCTGCCCTCTGCTAGTGTAACAGTGAGCACCTGTAAAGCATCACGTTGGATGTGATACTTAGCTGTGCTTCAGCGATCCATTTCCCTCCCTGGAGGGATGCTCCCCTGCCTTTTCCTCAGTGGATAATACTTCTTCCTGAAGGTTGCTGCTGTTATTCCCCAGCTCTGGACTGCAGGCTGAATTTGCTTTGTCCCAGTTGTTTCTTTACAAGAGGAAACTCATCTTTGCTCTGTAGAGCCTGGAAATGGGTGCGGATTGCTGGTCCTGGTGATGTGTGACCCCAGAAGCCGCCGCTGAGGACGGGGGACTCTGTGGGTTTATTGGCTGGAAGATGGTTTTCACTGGTGTAAATAAGGCACTGCCTGGGCAGGCTGTTTGCTGGGGAGCTGTTGAGAGAGGAACTTGTGTTGGCTGAGGAGGTGATTTACTCTACCAACGAAAAGTTTGGGGTTTTACTGGCATGACTCAGGTCTACTCGTGGGGACGTACAGAGCTGAAGCTTCTCACTGCCTGACACACTACTGACAGAACCCTGTAGTGCAGGTTCAGTGGTAGCCAAGGATTTTAGGTGGGGGAGAGAGCAAAGAGGATTTTTCATGGTGGAAACTGGAAGTTTGTTCTCTTTTCAGCCTGGGAGATATCCCATCTCCCTTATTGCATGGGGACGATGCTGCAGTGATTCCATGGCAGCGTTGTGAGTCTAAATGTTCATCAAGGAATACCATAATTACTGCTGCTATCTCTGATATCGTGGTAGTGTCCTGTGGCCCCAATTGGCCTTTGTTTCCACCTTTCTCTTGCAGCCACTTCTCTTTCCAGCAAAGGCTGCTGCTGCCCATGTAGGATGCAGTGGGTTATAGTGTGGCTAAGGGGAAGGGCAGGATTTGGGGGTCTTGTGTTCCCAGTGGATAGGGGAGGGAGGGAATCACTGCCTCGTGCTGGGGAGGTTCTGGACCTGCATTGGGGTGAAGGTGAGGTGGATCTTCTTCAGCATCCTTTCCCTACTAATCCTGTGCCGTATTGTCCACGTGGCTTAATACCACAGGGCACCTCTGCACGCTGTCTGCTCTATTGGCCTGTTGCAAGAGGAGATGGGCAGCGCTTTGGGAGAGCACATCCCTTTCAAGATAGGAGCTTTTCCAAGTGGCATTACTGTTCTTTTGCGCTGCTGGATCTAATATAGGAAGAAATGAGGAATCACTTGAAGGCTGTAGGGTCAGGAGGGATGATGGTGAACATCATGCTCAGCTAGAGGTCAGGACATTGCTTCCAAGAACTACTGCAGTTAGTCCAACAACTGTTTTGGGACAAATTAAGCCAGATTGTGTAAACAGACACTGGATCTTGTTGTGAAAGACACCCAGTGCTGGAGTTTGGTGTCTATGAAATGTGTTGTGACCCTGGGGAGTTGTTTGGAGCTCTGAGGTGTGGTGCAGTGGGATGTCTGCCCAGCCCTTGGCTCCCCTGCTGGGATGGAGAAGTGTGACAGTGACAGTGGCCTGGCTGTCACCTCCTCCTTTGGGAGCTGGCAGTGTGCAGGAGGGGCTGGTACCCACTGGGATGCTGAAGCCTCCATCCTTCTGCTTGTGCTGTGTTCTAGGAGGGTCATTGCTGAGTTAGGTCTCTCCCATGTTTTGAACCTTAATTTCATAATTTCAACTGAAGTGCTTATTTTTTATCTATTTAAAGCTAAATTTCTGTTAAAAACACAACATGAGTAGAAGAGGCAGGATGAGGAGGAGACGAAACTCACCAGAAGTTGTTTGTAGAGCATCCACCTTTCCTCGCCTCGCACCATCACCACCAAGGGAAAAAAAACCCTACTTTTGGAAAGGAGGAAACCTCCAGAGTGCCCAAAACAAGTCATTTCCCATCAGAGGCTGCTAACCTTAGCTGTGGTTTGGCACTGCCATCCGCCTAACTGCTTGCACCTGATGAACCTTTCTGAGGATGGCCATGGTGCTTGGAGCTTCTCATTGGAAGCTGCTTGTTGAGCAGAGGATGCCCTTTGTTGCAGGGTGTTTGTACTGTGCCTTGATAGTCGCTGTTACATCTTTTAAGAAACTTAAAAGCCACTTTTAATGATTGTATTTCGTTCTCATACTGGAGATTTCCAATAAGGAATGCATAAACCCCTGCATCCGCAATAGGGTCGTGCCAAGCCGTATCCTCCTTCCCATCAGTGGCGACGGATGCCGGTGGGGCTGGTGATGCAGAGCAGAGGGACAGGAGGGAAGCAGCTCCCTGCAGGGCTTGGCAGGTGACAATCATGTGTGTGACAGATCATAACCACTCAGGGCTGGTTATGTGGATGGGCTAGGGGTGGCTTAGGAGAGGATGACGGGGTTATCTAGGGAGTGTCAGCTTGTCTGGGCTTGCAGGCCAGCCAGATACTGCTTTGTGGTGTGTGTGTGTATCAGTTCTCTCCTAACCCAAATCTCACAGGGGTGGCTGACGAAGCAGCTTGTCTGCTGCTGGAGTTGGCTGTGCTAGGTCAGGTGCCATGGCCCTTGGCTGTTTTTAACCAGTGTGTGTTAACAGCAGCCCTTGGAGATGGCAGCCTCCTGACCCGGCTTGCTGGAGGGCATTTTCCATTGCTGGAGCAGTTGTCTTCTCCTGCCGCATGCATCAGTCCCTGGAGGAGACTGTTTCCTATTAAAGGTAGCAAAGGGCAAATACACTTTGTGGTGAAGGTCTTTCCTGCTCTAGGATGAGGACCTTGGTTTACTTGGAATGGGAAAGTTGAGAGGGAGACAAGGGAGCAGCAGAGCTGCAGCCTTGAGGATGCTCCCTCTGAATCAGTCCTGACCGTGTGCCCCGTGGCTCAGCGCGGCTGCAGGGGGTGTGTGTTGTCCTGAAGACGCAAAGACATCCCTGCAGCTCGTCACTAAAAGTGACGTGGCTCTGTTTCTGAGGGCCAGATGTGCTCACCACCCAGGCTTTGTAACACAGCTGCTCTGCATAGCTAAAATCCCCTGCCGCTTGGTTTCTCTCCTGACATGCTGCCAGTTTGCACCTCGGCCAAAGATGAAATGATCTGGTGCTGATGCACTGCTTTGGCTGCTCTTTGTCATCTTCCAAACACTTTCAAAAGGTGCTCGGGGGTGGATGGCAGCCCCAGCCCCACGTGCCTGTTTGTAAAACCCCGTGCCTGCACCCAGAACATCCCTGGCAGCGCAGGGCAGGGCAGTGCGAGGCATTTGGTGCGTGTGTGCCCTCGTGCTCAGCTGGCTTTCGAGGTTTCCCTGGTCTCCCCACAACTCAAACCATCCACCCTGTGCTGAACTGGGCCTGGCTCACTGATGGAAGGGTACAGAAAGGAGGATGAGGGGATGATGCTGCTGGGGTGATCAGTGTGGACCCTACCAGTCTCTACACTATATTTTGTCTCTATTTGGCAGCACCCGTTTTCCTTAGGGCTGGAAGCAGCAGCTTGCTGCCTTGGGGATGTGGTGGGTATTTTGGATCTGCTGCTTCTGCAGCCCCCACTGTTCACTCTTTGTTTGCCTCTGCAGCCTGTTTCCTCCAGGATTTTGGTTGATCCCTGTGATGCTTTGCTGTGAGCATCAGTGGTGAGCACCAGGAGCTGGAGGATGCTGGTGTCAGGGCTGGAGTTGTCCTCTGAGCCGAGGATACATCTTGTGATGTGGCCAAGCTGCCTCTTGTGCTCTGCAGGTGCTCTCTTGCCCAGGAGAAGCTTTTTGCACATATTAATGACACCTTCTCCTGCCTGGTTTCTTGAAGGACTCCCAGGTGATGAGGGTACAGGAGAGGCTGGAGGAGGTGCCTCTAGAAATCACCAGGCTGAAATTGTGGGGGTATTCTAACTGAAACTCTTATCAGCCTTGTGTGTGCTTTAGCAAGGTGCTAGAAAACCACTCAGTGTTTCCTCCAGCAGCTCTCCTTTACGTGTGATTTCTTTATGTACATTCCAGGCTGCTGCAAGAGGTTTGCCCTTCATTTTGGATCCACAAAGAATTACTTGTTCTGTAACTGTGGGTTTCCCCATGGGGTTTTACAGTGGCAGCTCAGTGTGTAACCGTGGCAGGGAAAGGAGCCAGCGTGTGTTTCCCTTTATCTCAGCCAGGTTTGACGTTTCACACGTCTCCTTCCAGCTCCTCACTGTTTCTCACGCCACCACTCCTTTCCCTAAAACCATAGGAAAACCCACTGGACGTGATGTCAGCTTGTTCTTTGGTGGTAAAAAGGGTTTAAAACGAGATGATTATTTCTTATTTAAGTGGAAATGGTTCTTGGAAGCCCTGACTGTGCCCCATGGGGAGCTGCAGGCTGAATCACAGCCCCTGAGCTCTTGAGATGGGACATGAACCGGATGCGTTGGGACCGGCCCTTCTGCAGAGACCTCTGGCTTCCTGGGATGGAGTGACAGCTCTTGAATCTGGCTTTACTGGGAAAAGCCTGCAACTTCCCCTGAACGCTGGGAAAGCTGCAGTGCAAGAGGTGGCTTTGACAGAGGAAGATGTGGAGGGGGTAAAAGCATGGCCAAAATATAAAGCCCATCCAAAAGGAGCAGCGGAGCGACGCTGTGCCCTTCCTGCTGCGAACCATGGTGGAGAAACACCACTGAGCCGTGGGCATATTGCCTATGGAGCGTCTGCCTTTCCCAGGCTGGAATCAAAGCTGCCCTGTGGACACTGGGCAGATGTGCCATAAAATAGATGTTTTCTCCCTGTGGAGTGGTTTTAGCCTCAGAGAAGAGCCCATAAAGGGGAGGTGGAAGGGGATGGTGCAGAGTGGTGCTGGGTGGTGGAGCTTTCGGTGAGCTGGTGGCCCAGCCTTTGGTTGGGAACAGGGGGAATTTTCCAGCTTTGCAGCAGGGAGTTCGGAGGAACAAAGGAGGAACGTTTGCAGGGGATTTTTGCAGAATGATGGAGTATGTGGTGCTTCCCTTATCTATCTATAATCTGTTTACCTTTATAAGATAGATATCTGTCTTTAACTTCCTCACCCGGTGAGCAGCAGGAGCTGATCTCATGGAGCAGCTGGACTTGTTCTGGGAATATGGATGTCCTCTGTCCCCTGGGGCAGAGGAACAGTGATAGGAGAGCAAGAAGTATGCAGTGCAGGTCAGAGAGATGGTTAATACCAGCAAGAGGCTGCAAGTCTGGCTTCCTATGGCTGAGCTCTCCTGGGGGTTTCAGAAGCCAACTTTCCCCTTGCTGCATCAGCCCTTATTCCCAGCAAGCAGGTTACAGGGACCATATGGATCACCTGCCACCTCTCTTGCTTGACTTGGGTGCATCATTAGTGGTTAAGACTGATGCTTTCCAGCTGGGTGCTGAGGTTTGAGTGCGGTCACAGGCTTTACATGGAGATAAGGCTGAGGGGAATTGGGCAGTCTCTGCGTTCCCTGGCTGCGGTTTTCCTGTGCCTCATCTGAGCCCTGGCTCCTTCCCTGCTGTGTGATGGGGTGGGGTTTTTGTCTCAGAAAAACTCAGTGGAGAAACAGAGGATCCAACTGACTCTGTTCATTTGGCACCATGAGCCCTCTGTGTTTGTGTCTTCCTGCCTGGAGCAGGGACAGGGTGAGAACAGCAGGGAAGAGAGGGATGGCCCTGAAGATGCACTAAAAAGAGCAGTGAATTGGTGTGGGACAGCAGGAGGTGTAGGAGAGTATTTCCCTGCTGCTGTCTGTATGCTGCCAGATTGGCACCCTGCTCTGACAGAAACAAGGTTTTCCTTGCTCCTCCAGCATGATGCTGGGTCACTGCTGGAAATCACAAGTTATCCTCTGAAGATGAGCAGGCTTTGTCTGTCTGAGCTGTGGCAGCATCCAGAGTATCCTGGAGTGGGGAATTGCTCTGGGTCCCAGAGGATAACATCACAGTGAACCATCTGAACTGCTGCCTGTCCCATTGGCCAGTGCGGATGCTGCTCGTGACAAAGTCCTGCCTGGAGTTCCTGGACCAGAGAAGAGCTTGGGTCTGTCCCTTGTTTCTGCCCCTCTCGCAGAGCAGGCAGCTGCAGACATTGAGGCCTTCCTTGGTTTGTTTTCCCCACTCCATAAATCCCGTTTTCAGAGCAGGTGCCTGCTCTGTCTTACATCATTTGTAGCGATGAAATCACCCTGTCCCTGCCCAAAATAAATGAGATGGTAGAAAGCTATTAGAAGCAGAGGGAATACTTTGCTCTCTTGCTAAGTTTACAGAGTTTTGGGGACACCTGCAAGTACTTGAATTGCACCAATTTGATAGAAAATAAGGGTCTGTTTGCTCTGGAATTGAGTTGGAACCAACAATTAAAAGTCATTTGATTCTTTTCCTTTCCCATTATAACCATGTGCCTCTTGTCAAGCTGATCTATTCCAAAACTGGTTTGAGTTTCTCCCCTCTCAGGAAACTGCCACCAGCTGGTCATAAATGCTAAACAGATTCTATTTTGGTGTGGCTTTGTCTATGGGCTGAGAAATGAAAGTGAAGAGCATTGCTCTGAGGGCTGCTGGATACCCGTTGGCAGGGAGATGGACATAGATGATGCTGGTTCTTCCTTTCCTATGTTTTTAGCTCTTGTTTAGCATCCTCTTTGCTTCTCTCTAAGCACCATCTCCTTTGCCTTCTTCTAAGAGCTAAGGTGTTGGGGCTGGGATTGCTTCCAGACCTTTGTCTCGTGGCTGTGGGTTTCACACTTGCAGCTCTGTGGTTCCTGACGAGCTGTGGGTTGGATTAATGACCCATCCCAAGCATTTAGGTACACGTTGGCATTGTGCTGCAGCTGAGCTTTGAGAAGGTGCGGCCTCGGCTGCTGCTTTGCTGGGGAGAATATCCCGTTGGAGCAATGGATGCAGCGGAGGCAGCATCAAACCCTGTGGCGCTGTTCCCAGAGGATGCTGTGCCCACACCGCAGCTCTGTGCTGGCTCCAAGGAGATGCCTTTGTGATCATAATGCACTCGGGTTTTGCACAAGCAGCACAACCCTTGGCATGCACAGAGCATGTCCTATAATGGCATAGCACAAATATCAGCTCGCCGGTGCTTTTCAGCTTCATCAAGTGAGTCTATAGAGGGGAGCCCGTGTGCTCTATTGTCACAGGGCTGCAGGACAGCAAGCTGCCACCTAGGAACAGAACACAACATCAAACGTTGGTTTTCCAGCCCTTGGGGTCGTGCAGGTAACCTGAAAATACAACTGGAATGTCGCTGGGTGGTGACATCCTCCTGGAGCTGCTGGCACAGCCCTCTCAGTGTTATCTGGCTGGCGCATGGAGCCCGGATGTGGCTTCTGCTTGTTGGTAGCTTTGGCTAATGTGCCCTTGCCAGGCCCCTCGCTGGGTACCAGCAGGTCCCATCCTTCAGCCTTGCATCAGTCTCCTCCTCGCCCAGGCCTCATGCCACCATCAGTGTGACATCCTGCTGCGGTGGAGATGAGCCCTGTGCGGTACTGGTGGTTGATCGTTCCCAAACACCATCCGAGGGATGAGAAAGGTGATCCCGTTCCCTTTCCAACTGGATTCAGTTCAAAGGGCTTGTTTAAATACAGAGCTGGTGCGGAGCATCCAGGCTGCATGGCTTTAGGCGTGTGGAGCTTTCCCATGGGATGCACACCTTCTGTGTGGAAAGGTGGGCACATCCCGGGCTTGGGACAGTGGGTGTGTTATGGCCTTGTCTAGGGATCCACCTGCAATTCCCAATTGGACAGTGAGGTGCAGTGGGCACCGAGCAGCATGGCAGTGGGGTGGGATGGCCAAGCTAGTGCATGGGCTTTGATCGGAGGGAATCTGCTCTGTGCCCTGGTTAGCCAGAGGCTCTTCTTCTGCAGCAGGTGAAGCTGTTAATTTTCTGCTCAATTCCGAGCACACACCTATTAAAAGCTCCTTTCTCATCCTAAATGGGAAATCTCTCTTTTGCTGCTCGTGGCAAAGTGGCTGTTCCCTAGTTCCTGTCTGTGGTGGCAACTCAGCCTTAACCAGACTGGCCTTGGGAGATGCTGTTGGTGTGCAGGGGAAGGGTGGGGAGAGGGTCCCAATTGCTGTTTAGAAGGGGGTGCTCTTCCACTTGCTCAAGCCAGCTTGCTGGGAGTGATGGGAGCCATCCTCATCCCTGCTTTTGCCCTGCTGTACCTGGACCTGCCGCGACTTCTCCCCATGGCAGGATTTGCTCCCCCAGCTTCCCTTGCCTGTCGTGGGGTGATGTCCCTGCACTGAGGCGTGGGGAGGCTTCGTTAACACCAGCGAAACACCCGACGCCTTGTGATCCCGTGGGATTACCTGGAATGTGTAAAAGGCTGGGTGATTAATGGCAAACGGAGTGCATCTTTCAAGGCATTGGCAATTCCTACCACGGCTTGAAAGAGCTGCCAGTGGTGAGACTTGAAAGGATGCTTTGGGTTTCTTTTCCCTTTTGTTTTGGGTTCTGTGTTTGCTTTTTAAGATGCTTTTGAGATGTCAGGAAGCTCTGCTCGACACCACCCCTGCTCCTCGGGCGCTGAAACCCAACAGGGCTAATTCAAAGGAAATAGTGTTTCCCGTCCCACCTGCTGGGTTAGGGACTTTCTGCTTCCAAGCAACACTGAATTGGTGGGTGTCTGTAAAGATCCTTGGAGCAATTTATGCCTGGCTTAGGGAATTAGAGAGTGAATGCCAGGAGGATAGCGCAGCATCGTGCCAGGGCTGGGTGCTTGGTGCTGTCTGCGATAGCAGCTCCTGCGTCAGCATCCTTTATGTGCTGATGATCTGTGCCTGAAACTATACCCTGGGAGTGGGAATGTGCCTGAGAAAATATCTTCCGCAGTCCTTCTGGGCCTCCTATAAACACTATTTAAAATCAGAGGCACTCATTATGTTGGTATGTGCATTTACCTTGACCTCTGACTTTTCTGCCTGCAAATGCCTGTGGCCTGGTACAGCCTGCAAGTTAGGGAATAGCTCAGGAGCAACACAAAGGCGTGTTTTCTATAATGAATTTAAGGTAAAGAAACTGGTCCAGGATGTCCCTTCCGGGCTGAGAGGGAAATCAAACCCAAAACTGCAGCTTGGCAAAGCTGAGCCTTGCCTTTCAGCAGGAATGGCAGTGCTGGGCTGGTTTAGAGGGAAAGGGGAAGAGCAATGATACTTTGCTGTGGCTTTTCTTGTGCATCTTTGCAGAGAAAGGAATGATTTTCCTTTTCCACGTCCTCATCTCTCTCCTTTGCTATTCCTCAGCCAAATCCATGCAGCAATTTATACTTTGCCACCAGAGATGCCGTCTCTGGTATCACCCGGGAATAGCTCCACGCTCCTATTGTCATGGAACAATATTTCTACTATTTGTTGTGGTAATAGTTGTTAGTGGCAAAGCAATTACCCTGTCACCTGCAGCACAAAGATATGTGACCTCTTTCTATCCTGCCACCTCCTCTGTGTCCAAACCCAAGCATGGGGATAGCTCCAGTGATCCCTCCTGTGCTGGTGGTGGTGGTAGGGCTATCTTGGAGCAATGGTCACTCCAGTGGGATGCATGGGGAAGGGGATGGGGGAGGCAGCAGTGGGCTCTGCTTGCAGACGGGGTTGGATTAGTGGATGAGAAGGCATCCCACCGGGATGCACTGTAGCAATCCAGTGCTCCAGTGGGATGCATGGGGAAGGGGATGGAGGAGGCAGCAGTGGGCTCTGCTTGCAGACAGGGTTGGATTAGTGGATGAGAAGGCATCCCACCGGGATGCACTGTAGCAATCCAGCTCTTCAGTGGCTCCCGGAGCTGGAGCTGGCTCCCCCCCAGTTTCCTGTTGACGTCATCTGCTATTTCACTGCTGCAGTTTTTACAACTGTTGAGCTTTCAAGGGTAACCGGAGCCCAGAGCCCAGCCGGGCTCAGCAGCTGCCCGTAGGGAACACGGCACTGCCCACCCTGGGTCCCTCCGCTCGCCTTCGCTGCGGCTGCCGGACCCCCACGATCCAGGGATACCGGACAAGGAGCGCTCCGTGACGCCTCCGAGCGCTTCAGGCCATGCATTCCCACTGAAAATCACAATCGGTGCTCGCAAGAAGGGCCGTGCGCTGGATCCTGGGGGATTTCTGTCTCCCTTCCCTCCTCCATTCCGCCCTCATCCCTCTCTTTTGCCAGGCGTGCCGGCGCTTTCTTCATTTCTGGGAAACCATGGACAAGAAGCAAGGTAGATGTTGCAATTGCCCAAACACGTGGTGGGGGAGAGCAAAGGGCTGGTTCTGCTGCTAAAAGGGGCTCTGTGACTTTTGGGGCTCAATCAGTGTGGTTTTAGCTTCTTTCTCCTCGCTCGGGCAGGGGGTCCGTGTTTGCAGCCGGGGATCTATTTTTAAAGCACTGGAAACTTGCATGTTTTGTGGGGGGTAAACCATTGGCATCTTAATTGTGAACACAATGAAATCCACCGTGGCTTAAGGGAAATATGTGGAGGGTAAAGCTCACTCCTGGCTCCGGTTTTGGTTGCATTCCTGCGACCCAAGGGTTTTCCAGCAGCTCTTGCATGGTCGTCTCTTGCTATAAAGCCTGTTGCATGGGGAAGGCGAGTGCCCAGGGTGGCTGGGGGCAGTCAGGAGCTGTGATTCAGCGTGTGCTGACTCAGGTTGGGTTGGGGCTGCAAGGGGCTTTTTGTGGAGCGTGGTTTTTTCCTCCTCCTTGCTCACT
>JAOEHX010047266.1:0-10879 GCA_025448015.1 Bolborhynchus lineola | reverse complement strand
GAGGAAGAGACTTGAGTGAAAGTAAGCAAGGCCAAATGCCTATCAGCAGACACTAGAATATGCCGATCTAAACCTATACATCTCAGCCTTAAGTTTCCCCATTTACAATGTTGAAATACTCCCCCATTTCTCAAGAAAGGTACTAGGGTTTTACTAGTTCACTAGGTTAATGAACACTTACAGAACACCAGATGTCAGAAAAATCTTTTTCCTAAATCAACATGGTCTTGAGTATTTCAGTTGATGACAGAAATTAACTTTACAAACAGGTACAACACAGACTAGAAAGACTAATAACATCAAGATGGTCCCCTTAAGATTAATCTAATATTACAAAGTCTTTCAGAGCGAGTACTTATTTCCCCTGTTGCAGTCCTGTTGAGGCAGTTGGACTCAGCAGCCTCATTTGCTTTCTCAGCATTTGACACCAGAGTACACAACAGTACGGGTGGAAAGAACGCAGCACGAGAGAGATGTAATCACCAAAGAAATGGAGAAACAGACTTAAAAAGAGCATGGTTCTCACAGCAGGTCAGCTGAACTGGCAGCTGTGCATTTCTGGACTAGTACCAAGTGTCCACTACCACCTTACAACAGCCTTTTGGCTTTAGATTTTATTCCCATTGAAATATGTATTTTCCTAACAGTAGCACTGCTTTTCAGAAAGTACTGCTTCAACCCCAGCATACAACAAACTTCCTCCACTACCTCAGTTTTCTGATCTCCAAGGCTCAAACAAGAGATGCGTGGAGAATCTTTGTGTGCTGCCTTCACACTTGCATTCAAATCTTCCGTGCTTAATGAGCCATGGGCTGTTGCTCTGAAACAGAAGACATTAACGGTTCAGAAAAAATAAACCCCTGCAGATTAATCACCTGGCTTCTTCATGGGCCCAAGTCCAACCACCAGACAGCCTGAAAGCAGAATATCTCCATATACATTGCCTGACCAATGAGCATATTAGCTGATTGCTATGCCTGGCTTTGACAAGCATGTAGAATATGAGTCTTTTTTGTTCTTTATTTCAAACAAATACCAGAGGTCTCCAAATGTCACTATATTCACAGAAAAGAACAACTGCACAGCCATTACATGATGCTCGCAGCATCCCCCCCACCGTGCCAGTGAAATACTATCTATTTCATGCTTCTTGATTTTTAAAGTGAATGTTTCATTGCTTTCTGAAAAGCACTTAACTGCAAGGTATTACTTATGAGTCTGCCATGCAGCAATCCTTGCAAAGACAAGGATCTCAATTCACCTTGAGAACTGTGCTTTGCTAGAGGCTGGCCACTAATGGTATTCCTGCTCCTTGGTAAACCACTGGTAGCTTTATTGTTACACAGCCTGACCACTCGATTTTAGTATAGGAGGGATAGTATGAAAAAGAAACAGAATTAAGTGTGACCAAAAGGATCGTAAATCCATCAAAAGCTGTCCTGGGTTGAGCTGCAACAGTTATTTTTCTCCATAGTAGCTGACACAGCGCTGTGTTTTGGATTTAGCCTGAGAACAATGCTGATAACACACCAATGTTTTAGTTGTTGCTCAGTAGTGATTATCCTGATCAAGGAGTTTCCAGTCTCAATGCTCTGCAAGTGAGGAAGGGCACAAGAAGTCAGGAGGAAGCAGAGACAGGACACTTGACCCAAACTGGCCAAAAGGGTATTCCATACCACTGTTACAGATGAACCCAGGACAAGGCCTTGCCAAACCTTGAAAAAGAATACTAACATTCCACAGTGCTTAATTTTCTGGAAAGACAGAAGAAGGGAACAGCCAAACAACCAGTTGTACTGTCAGCATGACTTCCCCCATTCCACAAGCAAAGTAAGCTCAAAAAAAACCGACTGGGATATAGCATAGAACACATAAACAGAAGAACTGTTCCAATTTATGTAATGGCAATACCCATCCTTCACCACAACCCACCTCTTCACCCCGGCCTGCCCCAGCTCTCTATGGTTCAGGAGACTTTTTGAACATAGTGATTCTAGTATAACATTAAGGAAATACCAGCCCTACCTTTTGATCGATTCTTACTCATCTCCTTTCTCTTGCTAGGTCAAACCTCAATCTCACTGAACTCCTGATTTAGCCTTTAAGCAGGGAACAGTCAACCCCCATCCTCATTTCTTCCCTTCACATATCTAATAGGTTGTTTCCCATGCCCCCATTTTTACAGCCCTTAGAGGCTTCAAGAGTGCACTGCTTTGATTACCTTTGCCTTAGCCTTCCTACAGGTCATAGAGGTCAGTGGCATACCTGGAATAAATTGGAACTGTTATTTCAATCGTCAGTCATGCTTCAGCTGGAAGGCAAAGTCCTGTCAGCAGGGAGACTGAAGCACTACAGAGCAAAGCAGAGGACAGCAGTATCTTTGATGGCCACTGCATGCTTCAGCTCCTGCCTGTTAACAGGTATCCAAGGGCACCATTGTTCCCCTGACTCTCTTTCCCTTTGATCAAGTTGTGTTGCTATTGGAGCACTTCTGTAAACTGGGCCCAGAGCAGGGTGTTATGTGCCTCTCTGAATACATACGTACCACAGGCTAGATCCTCCACAGATTAAAAGTCAAAAAAAGTTGTGGTGCTTTCCTGAGCTGAGGATTTGGCCCTATATTCTTAATGTTCCTCTGCCACCAAGGAGGCATCAGGCAAGATGCTGAGCAGCTTTTGATTAAGACCAGTGTGAATGAATGGAGTACACACAGCACCACACACTCCCCAGAACTAGTCCTTTACAAAGAACCGCCTGGATGCTACAAAATGAGCCACATAAGGAGACCCCACAAACACAATGGCATTTCAAACTGGACATCTTTGTAAATCACCAGCCTCTGCTGGGGTCGCAAACCCTGGGTTTGGGCACACTAATTCATTACTTCTTCAAAGAGTCAAAAAAACTGCTGAGACTGATGAAAACGTTCGCTTTCTGACGACATATAAAGACTCTGCTTGGAGTCTCCTGAACAAGCCTTCCTTTTCCTTTAGTGGCATGCAAACAGTGCACACTACATGCATTAAATGGGATTCAAGTCACTTTTTTCATTGCTACTAGAGCAGGTACTGCTGGAGATAAAAGCAACTGTCTCAGAAGAGCAGGTATGACATCTGGTACATAGCACCAAAAATAAATCTTTAACTTCCTCTCACACCTGCCAAACCTGCTCCAAGGAAATAAACCTGGGAAGCATTACAAATACACACTTCTCCCTGATTTCAAAGGAAGAACTGACCTATTTTTTTCTTTGCCCATTTTAAACATTTCCTATGACAAGATCAGTTTGCTAAAACAATGGGTTCTGTTTGGAATAACCACAATCATAAAAGAAAATTGCATGCATATGAAGGCAAGTGGCCTGATGTTTGCACTGGAGGAAATTCACACTAATACCGCTATTTATAGCGCAGCAGCACCTTAGGGACCCAGTCATGCTCAGCACACCTACTTGGTAAGCACTATACAAACATGATATCTGATAGTCTCTCCCCTGTAGTGCACTCATAGTTACGATTTATGGAAGGTGGTTGGTAACACCATATAATTTGGAAGTGGTCCTTTATTATTTTCCTTGGTCATGATTATGTAGTAAGTATTTTCCATATCCTTTCAATAGCTGACCTGGCTTACAAGAAGACTAGATTTGTGTATTGGTGAAGATGACCTACTTAAATCAGGAACTATTAAAGACCTAGTTCCTATTTACAAGCTCGACTAAGAAACCACGCACAAAAATCAAGTTGAAGCAGCCAGGAAATGCTTCTCAGTGCTACAATTCTGGTCATATGGGAGGGGGGGGGCGGTGAGGGGATCAAAAAAGGAAGTGTTTGTGATTCATTATTAGCAATGTAAATAGGGCACATTTGGAGGCTGTCAGCATCCTGATCACTCATCTGCTTTTATTAGTCCTCATCCTTTATTCTTATTGTCTTTGGTTTTCTGCACTTGTCGTTAGAATTAGTTAATGTTATAAGCATATGTTTAGCATATTCTATATGAAAATGCAAATAGAGATGAAAAACAGTAAAATAAATATATGCAGCTTCTCTGTCATGTATATATTTGACTATAGCACATCAAATACAAAAGAATTATCACTTTGAAAGTCTGCTTGTTCATTATGCGCACTACTTTTTTTACCAGCAGATGGCAGTTTACCATTGTGATGTTTTAAAGTTCTAAGTGGTTGGGGAAAAGCTGGGAGCTCATTTCAAATTTAATTTTTAATTCAATTTCCTTCTGAATCATCCCCTCTAGAAAAAGTAATCAGGTCTGAGCTATTTTTTCAGTTTACTGTTGACCAAGGCTGAACATCTTCTACACAGAGTTAGTTCATGAAGCCTCAAACACCCACTGCTGCTTACCCACCCCCTGAGGCACACTTTATACTCCCCAGTTGCCAGTCTGTGCTTGGGAAGTTGCATACATTATTAACACTAATAGCAGGGGCAATATGAAGGATTGACTCTGTACAAAGGAGCCAGTGGCTTATTTACTGTTGTATTGCTTGGATGCTGTCTGAATTCTGGGTAACAAAGAGTTTAAACCACCATCCTGGCAATGCTGTGGAGGCAGCCAAGGAGGACCAAGGGTGCAGGGGAGTCTGTGCCAGGAGACTCAGCCTGCTGGGGCACTTGCAGAAATTCTGCCATTACCCAAGGACACGCTTTAACCCAGTCACAGGCGCAACTACGAGTCCACCTTTCCTGGCCTAACACTGGGATGACAATGAGAGCTTTCCCAGTGAAAAACTCCAGCAGCGAGCACAAGTGAAATGAACGGATGAGTCTATCAGTCCAAAGTTACTTTAACACTTTGGCATTACCTGACCTGTGCAGCCCTCAAGGGCACAGCAGTTTCACCCACAACCTAGGCCCAGGCACTCAGAAGAGATGCACCAAGAGCCTCCCTCTCCACTCACCCTGTGGTGACACTGCTCCGTCTGCATGAGCCCATCTTCCCTTAATGCCAGAACAAGTCCCTCCTTTGTGTCAATACCACCATGAGCACTGGCCCAATGAAGGAACGCAGTTCCTTGGAGTTGGATTTGTTCCCTCATTCAACTCTGCCACCCATCATAGCACGCAAATGCTCCTCTTGGCAGCATTGGCCACAGAGATTTTTGCTGGAAGAAAGTAATTACATGGCTCCCACCTTTTCACAGGAGCAGCACCAAAACAGCAACGAAGAGCAGAACTCTGCTCACCTTACATCACAGGCATGCCAGCTCTGCCTTTCACTATGAGACTCACACATACCCCTTTCTGCCAACTTTCCACCCATGGAGCACAATGTTTAAGACTGTACAGGGACTGAGAAGCAGGAAAGGGCTTCCCTCACCTGCTCACATGCTGGGGGCACACTGGTTTTGTACCTGGGATGGGATTTTGTTCATCTGGGTTTTTGTTTTGCTTACACGGCAAACTGCCCTTTCCCTAGGGCTGCACAGGTTCTTTCAAGTCCCGCAAGTTTTGAATTTGTGTTCCTGGTAGTCCCACGCTGAAGTGGCAAGCAAGAGATCCAGAAATCATCTTGCATCTGTTAAAGAACTAAACACACCTAAAAGTTCCAAAACAATGAGCAATGTCACACACCAGTCTGTGACCTATCTTGGGAATGCAGTGTTTTCTTTTACATGCAGTCCCACATAGCCTCTTTTTAATGATCTGCAGAGAGACTGATAAATTCACCAGCAGTATTAAATTAGAAGCTGAAAGCAACTAAGTTGTGAGAGCAGTTGTGTTATACAAATGGGCAAAGAGAGATAAAAAACACGGGAAGAAGAAAGGACACATGACAACATTTGGGAAAAACAGGAGAGCATTACAGCGTGGGGAGCAACAGGACACATGTATACACGGCATCAAATGTATATTGACCAGGGGAGGTCAAAAATGTGCCAAGGGGAACAGTCCAGCAGTAATGGGGGACAGATTGAGTAACAGGTCATTTCTAATGTTGAAGATTCTTGAAGATGCAGGATGCCAAGTACCCACTGTGGTGAAGGTCTCATGGGCAGAACTGTGCTTATAAAGGAACACTGATTCAGTTCCAACAGCCTTTTGTTGGGACAAACAGCAAACAGAAGTATTTCTGAATCACATAATGATTTTTTCGCTTTTGAGAGCTCACAATCACACAGCCAGAAAATAACATGCTGATCAACCTTTCTTCCTTATGTGGGCAACTGCATAAACAAAACATACTCCAAGTGGACCTGACACCATCCTATCAACTTCTGTTTCTGTCTGAGGAGTACTTTAAATAACATTCGAAGTAGATTTAACATCAGTTATTACTCTGTTCAATTACTGCATTCCTAGGATAATGGATTTCAAAATTGTATTTTCCAGTTGAAGATTAAAGAGCTACTTCTAGGCTTCCTACCTTCTTTAATAAAGTAAGAATCAAACTAGTCTCAAAAGTTGAACATTAATATAAAAGAGATTTGCTGTCATCTTACTAAGTGTTACCATCAATCACTTAGCATTTCCATTACTTTCCCACCCAAACCTCACCTACTTACTCTGAGAAACAAACTGGATTTCTTATACCCACACACCCCCTTCATCTTACAGATACTCGGGGATACCTGTCACTGTAGGACTCCAGGCTTTCCGCTCTGCTTCACTGAGTGAAAGCAGGTTTGTGCCTCCGGGCAGAAAGAGGGCAGCTTTTCACGCCTGTGATGCACAGGTACCCCCTGACCTTCTGAGCAGCCTGCTCCCCCTCCAGGGAGGCTGCTGCAAGCAGGGGAGAATGCTGCTGGCTCACCTCATGGCCACTGTGCAAATAGCATGTATCCATGTTTTATGCAGTGCTACTTACTTGGTATTGGAAAGCAACACACATTCCTTCAGAGTACAAGGCAGGAGGGAATCTTTTAATTGTCAGGTCATGCACATCAGCAAGCAATGGAAATACATTTGGCCAGCCCTGCATTTCTTGTACGCACATCATCAACTCCATATTGAAGGCACGGAGCCCCAGCACTTGCCTATGACTACAGCATGCAGCCCCAGAAACACGGGTAGAGGGACGAGTTGAGATATGTCCCTTGGCAGAGTGGGCCCTGTCAATCTCACTCTGCAGAGCCAAGAACAGGTTAGCTCCTAGCCCTACTGCTAGAGAAAACAAAGGGAAAATCCCACATCCCAGTGAGAATCCAGAGCAAAATTATGCTTCACGGCTTTTTTCTGAGAGACAGTATTACTTAGATCAGGTCTAACTGCCAAGAGGATGGAGAATCTCTTAATTCCCCCAGAATCCACCTCAAAGGCTAAGCACTCTTAGCATCCTCATAATCTTGTGCAAATCAGTAGATGGACTCAGCCTAGGTTTGCCACTCTATGAATGTGCACTTCACTGGGAGGAAGGAAGAGCTGCAATCTGAACCTAAAAGCCAGGGTATGCATTTCCTCCCCCTGCCCTCCCCCAGCTTCACACCAAAAACAGAGCAGCAACCAGGAGACTTAACTGCTGTCAGCACCTTCTATTTTTTCTAAGTTTCCCATAAGGGTACAGAGAAACCATAACACAGAAGAACTATGTTACCTCACCAGATTTTACACCTCCATGATTTGTCAAACCAAAATCTTTGCCATTTGAGTGATAAGAAGAAAATGAAGGCTCAAACCCTGCCATTATGAAGGCTCAAACCCTGCCATTTTACCTCAAATATGCAGCAAATGTATAATTATAAATTAGTATTTATGAGCTAAGCTCCTCTACTTTAACTTGTTCCACCCCAAACTATCACTACAGTGTCACTTAGAAGACATTAAGGATGGAGGTGAGATCACTGTTAAGGGAAACACAGCAGAATACCATGTGGGAAGCAGAAGCAGACTGTAGGCTGACAGTACTGGGCTCTACAGAGACACTAGCCTGCAGGACAGGGACAGAGAAGCCCACGGATAGAAGAGCTCTGAGACATTAAATACCTGGTGGCTGAGAGCTGATGCAGCTGCAGCAACCAAGAACGGTTTGTCTTCATCTGCTGAGCAGGGCTGTGGGCTCCTTCCCGGTGGAGGCGGACGTGGTGGGTCACGTGCAACTGTGTCCCTGGAGTCCAGCTTCCTGCAGCGTGCTCTGCAGAGGGCAGCAGCTCAGTCAGACAGTCAGACAGGAACTGAAGCCAGGGAAAAAAACCTGCCTGCTTCACAAGGCATCTTACTGGGAAGATGTCCCTGAGCAACACCTCTGCCTTTGCCTCTTGGTTTCTGGGTAGAACCAAATCCTAGGAATGAGTGTCTCAAACCTGGCACGCCAAAATAGAGTTCAAAAAACTGGATGCTTAAAAATATTGCAGTACAATGTGTTTAACAAAGGTGGCAGTGAAACATAAAGCTGAAATTCATACTGTGTGTGTAAAGGAGGCCATGTTCCATCAGAAGGCAACCTGTGATTAAAACCAGGAACAAAGCAAGGCCTGAGCACCTGCAGAATAGAGAATACTCTTCAAATGAAGCAAACAGCTGAAACTAAGAGACCCATTAGAGTCAAATTCCCTTTCACCTCTTAGCAGCTGTAAACATGTGAAGGCCAAACTTAGGCAGGACTGTTGGTTTTGTTACAAGTTTTCTCTCACTTAAGAACTTCTGTTTTCAGTCCAGCACATGAGGAGATGTTTGGACAAGCTTCACAATGCTACATATCCTGCAGATCTACCTATCTGGGGTGTGGGACTAATTCTTCAGCCACAACTCACCTACTGTGGCAAATACAATGAATTAAGAATACACTAAGGCAGTAAGCCATGTAAATGACAAGTGTTGCAAGAGTTACTAGCTAAAGAAAGTGCAGGGTATACTGTATTGCATTTGCAGCCTGCATACTGCAAGTAAAGATCCATACCCAGGAGTGAATTTTGCTCAGCGAAACTCAAAGTTTAAGTGAATGCAAATAGCCTACACTGAAACTGTAAAAAATAAACAAAGTACCATTTAATTTAATTTGAGCACCCAAGCAAGTCATTTTCAAGTCTGTTTAATGTTTAGAAAGAAAAAGCCTTAGTTCAGTCTCTCCAAATGGTTTTAGTTACTCCTGTGACTTTCCATCTCTTGAGGATAATCTACTCTTAATAAGGACAATTGCTTAGATTTATAACCCCACTGAGGTCTTGTTAAAGATCTAACAAAAATCCTATTTAAATGAAAAGGACAATACAATCTTTAAAGTCCGTGTAGAGTTTAATTAAAACCTGAAACAGAACCCATGTCTTTATGCATAACAAAAGCAAAACCAGATTTCAAAGCTGTTAAACTACATGTAATTGGCATAAACCACCCATTCAGCCAGAGTGAAAAAAAAAAAAATAGGCTATCACATGGAAATTGGAGTCCATTAATAAGTAACAAACCTAATACATGTGCATAGCACCATGTTTTTGCATGCATTTTTTAATTTTCTTAATTTGCTGGGTATATCTAAGAGCAAATATGAGACATGCTGTTAAATTGAACAAATTCAAAAGGGACAAAAAAACCTGACAGAAATCAATGCATTTACATGCACCAGCATTTAAAAACATTTCATAATGTTCCCAAAGAGAGCATGCAAACTGCAGCAGTCTCACTGCAAAACTGCTGTAATCCGTGTTCCCATGTAGTCATTATTCATACATGGGAGTATTCAATTCCTACAGTCATTTTTCATGCATGAATAGCTTAAAACCCAAAAATCACTGACATAAATACACAAGGAGGGGGGAAGGGGCTCCCTTTTAAAAGTTAACATCTTATGAACTCTGAAAGGGAATGCGAAGCCAGATACAGTCGAGCTGCTGACACAGCTCTTCTGTAGAGGGAAGGGGCTAGTTACAGCCCCCCTACAGCTGCCACCAAGCCTTCCCCAGGCCAAGAGTCACTACCAGCCACTCGCCCTCAGCTGTGGAACCAACTCCATCAAGGTCAGGACAGCACAGAGCAGAGCAAAGTCTTACCACATCTCCCTTTCCCCCACCGGCGTGCAACCGGGGCCACACATGCAGGGAAGTGAGGTCAGCCCAACAGCTGCTTTGGGTATGCAGTTTCCTTCTCAGGAGATGAGTGAAATCCCATAACCTATTCCTGCATTAAATAAGGGGCGAAAGGGCACTTCTCCTGTTTTCCACATGATAAAGGATGATCAGCTGGCTGGGGACAGGCAGACACACAGATGGGCTCTGCGCGGAGGGGAAACGCACACGGACACACACCAAGGCGGCTTCGTGCAGCAGCGGCTGGAAAAGGGCGTGACAGAAGGGTGGCCTCCCCTCCTGGCTGGCACAATGACAATGCAAAACAGCCATTAGGCAACTCCCCTCTGAGGTGGGTCACCTCCTCTGGAAAGATCCTAGAGGACGGCATGTTAACCATCCCCCTGCAGCACCTCAGTCGCTCGTTTAATGATTTCATCAAGGTTTTTAGAATACATTTCAAGGCCACACTACATAGCCAACCATCCTATTACTTTAGGCTTTCCCCCTTTTAAAATCACACCTTTTGCTGGTGCTATGTTAAAAAGTTGGCAACGTGGCTTTTAAATTGCATTTCTGCAGGCGCTCTGAACATCTAGCGCCACCTCTTTCCAGTTCCTCAAATCCTGCCTCAGGCCAGCTGCGTGCCCAGGAGCGGGTCCCGCAGAGAGCCCTGGTCAGTGGCTGTGGGCGAGCTTCCCACCCAGAGCTCTGCCGCCTCGTCCTGCGGTGACCTGAGAGCCAAAACCACCATGGTTCGCTTACAACAGCAGCTTTGCACCTCCTCCAACTCACCTTGCGCCCGGTGCTACTACCACCGAGGCGGGGGGCCGGGGAACACGCGAGCGCCATACCCCGCACAGCCAGCCCCAGGTCGGCCACCCGCTGACAGGCAGCGGGCAAGATGGCGGCCGCCCC
>JAOEHX010047265.1:20802-62610 GCA_025448015.1 Bolborhynchus lineola | reverse complement strand
CTTCCCTGGGCAACCCATTCCAGTGCCTCACCACCCTCACAGTAAATCCCTTATGTATGAAGCATATTTCTAATTCCTGGCTGTTTGCTACACTGTAGATTTGTAGCCTCAGATGTTACTTCCCTGAAACACTTGAAACAGATCTTGAGCTGAATCCCTTGAAGAAACAAAGCATTCTACAGAGAGAAAGAAGTGGAGCCATCAATTGAGGGGTGATATTTCCCTGTTGATCAGGACCTGCAACATCTCACTGTGCAGTCAGAAGTAAAAGTGACTCTCACTTGGCTTTGCTAACGAAGTACTGACTTGAGTTACAGGGTAATACCTACTAAAGTTACTCTGTTGTGGACGGGATCCCTTAGAGCATGAATGAAAGTCCCAAGCTGCTGGAAAGTACAGTCTTCAACGTAAGTGGAGTCGTGAAGCTTGGAGGAATCCCTTAGTTCTGGAACTGGTGACAGAAGCACACCCTGAAAAGGTGTGAAGGATGGCTTAGAAGTGTTGAAATAAGAGGAACTGAGCAAAGGATAGCTGAAACTGGCATTTTTAATGGACTAGTGTTTTGAAAACAACTATAAAGCTTTCCCATCTCTGCCTCAGAGGTTTTGCAGAAGTCATAAACAAATGGATAGGGAAGCACTAAACAGATCTTCTTTAAACACTGTTTATTCAGGGGGTTTACAGAAGGAAAACTAAAAGCTTTCACTCCAAAGGTGCCTTGACAGTTAAAAATCAGCCACCATTTGAAGCTGTTCCAACTAAACCCTTTTTAAGGCAAGACTTCCTTTCTCCTTACCTCTTCCAGGGGCCCGAGATGCTTATTCAAAGGCTTGGATGGAGTGCTGACACTGTCCAAGGGAGTGCTTGGCCGAGGCATTTGGTTGGACATGGTCAGGGACGGTGCAGGCAGCCCAGGAATAAAAACCTTCCCGACCTTTTGTGAACAACAGACAGGAAAACACACGGCTGGGTTTCATGCCTGTGCTTCCAGAGGTTGCTTACATATACAGACATGATCAGATTTAACATCTTAAAGGAAAAGTGTGAAGAAAGTGGCTAAGTCTCTGAAGAGAAGATTAGTGACTTCTTCATGTAATTATTTTCTTTAGATGAGGACATGATAAAAACTCCACCATATATGATCACTATTGTACATTATTACTACAGCTCTACTCCCACTAGAAGAAGTTCCAGCAGAGCTGCCCTGAGAAAGCTCTGAGTATACCCTTTTTTATATACATACATATATAACACGTACCATCACACACCTGCACACCAATGCGTGTGCACACACAGGTACAAGTTGCAGTGCCCAAGGTTCTGCATACACAGAGAGAGCACAGTGCATCTCTACAGAGTTTAAGAAGCAGCTTTGATTATTTTGGATGAACCATGTCCATCTGCCATGATAGGTAATAAAACATGAATCATACAATCATAGAACCATAGAATAGTCAGGGTTGGAAAGGACCTTAAGCTCATCCAGTTCCAACCCCCCCGTCATGGGCAGGGACACCTCCCACTAAACCATGGCACCCAAGGCTCTGTCCATCCTGGCCTTGAACACAGCCAGGGATGGAGCACTCACAACTTCCCTGGGCAACCCATTCCAGACTCAAAGCATCGTATTTAAAGAACAAAGCAAATGAAAGCCAAGTACCTTCCTTGCACCAATATAACAACAGCCCTTGGTAAAGCAAAACAATCTGACATCTAAAGCTATGTGACATGCTACAAAGTTTCAAAGTGTTTTGTTCAGGAACAATTCTTATTTTCCATATTCTTGATTTTTTTCTGTCTTTGAAAGCATTTTCTTACCCTACTTCTTCACTATCACTGACAACAAGCTCAGGAGATTGATTGCACCACAGGGTACAATGCACGCAGGATCCTGGTGGACAGCCCAGCTTGTAACCAAAGCTTCCAACATCTATTCTGGGACAGAAAGCCAGTTACTTACCCGAACCACTCCAGAATAAAGCACCAGATTCCCACTGCCATCCAGAACCAGCAGCGTATCGATGCCCTGTGAGAATCAAGCAGCGAGTTCAGCTTCTTGTATGCAAGTAGGAAGACAACAACTGGATGACAAGTGACAAAGCAGATGCTCCACATTTCATAGTCCACAGGGAGAGGTACGTACCTCCACTGGAGCTGCATCCTTTGCTTGAATATTGGTAACAGAGCCAAAGATCAGCTGCGACTTGTCGTTGCTCTCTTGAAATTTTACACACCTAGAGGTTTGAGAAACAACAGGAAACATGAAAGGACTGTCCTAGCTGCAGTTACAGAGCGAAGGCAGAGGACTACAGCAGTACTGCACGGTGCAGTTACTTTTATTGTGGTATACCTGGTTCCTTCCTCCTTCCTTTGCTTGTTTTGCCCTGCTAGTCAAGCTCTTTTTAATCTGCAAGCCTAATTAAACCCCCCACTGTACTTCTAAAGGGTAAAGATGAGGGTAAACACAAACACCATTCAAATTACAGTGAACCTTCTCTTGCAGCTTCAGTTTTAGACAGCTCAAACCCTCAATGCACCACAGTTAAGATGTCATACAAGAGCAAGTGATGTACCACATGCTGCGACAGCAGATTCCACTAGCTGGAGGAACTGGTATGGCAAAACCAAGGTGGCAATAGCTAGAGTGCTCCTCTTTGTCCCCAGGACTGGGATGCTCACCGCAGCTGGAGCTGGGATTCCACTAAAAAGCACAAGAACTTCTGCCCACAAAGGTCAGTGGTAATGAACACTTTTGATGCTTGGGAATTCTTCTCCCTGTAAGAGAGACACAGTGATCAGCACGTGGTTTGGTCTACTGTGAAAATGTTCATGAAGGGAAACACAGTGTCACACTAGGTTTCAATTTGCAGGGCATCAAGCTGCCAGAATGCACCAGTTTCAATCATTACTCCTGAACCTTGTTTCCTAGCACTCCAGTCTTCACATTCCCCACTTTTCAGCACACAGAGAACTCTCTTTGGCTTTGTTCTCCTATTCAGTCTCAGGGTTTATGCCGTGTTTTGCCCCTTTTGATGGTAACAGAGAGTTACTCTCCCTAGATGAGAAATACCCAAAGCGATGACCACAGTAGAACCTACTTTGCTTTACAGATCCCTTGAAACCATTCCCGTGTTCAGAGAGCCATGAAGAACACAGGAAATAGAAGAGTTCCAAGTGCCCAGTGCTCTTTGGAAGGGAGCTAAGCACTCAGTGAGCATCATTTAAAAAGGAATTAGGAAGTACAAGTCCATGAATCTCCTTCAAGGTGGCAGACTAGGCTGGCATTTTATTCCACCCCCTCCCCTCCCACAATGCGACTCCAGCACTTCCCACGTCCCAGCAGAAGCACCTAACCTTATGTTTGTGACTGTTTCTGTCCACAGATGATCTATACACAGCTCAGGAACAATTGGTTCTGTTTCTGGTGCAAGGAAGGAATCACTGGAGGTGCTGTTGGGTGAATGGGTAATGCTGTGCCTCCTCGGGGACTGAGCACTACTGGAGAAGTTGAACCTCTGCACTCCTGAGAAAGAATGAACTCCCAGGGCAGGAGAATGAGAGCGGCTGCAGGCAAAGACACAAGACACTGCTGAGAAGTGGATTTCAAAAGCAGCTACAGAACCCCAGGGAGCTCATACACTGGTAGAGACTAAAACCAAACCCAAACCAGCAGCTAGCTCAGTATCAGTTTCCTTTAGTAACAGAGCTTAGCACAGGAAAACAATTCTCTAAGTAAGTTCCAGTCGTCTCTGCCAGAATCCAATGATGAGATTAAAAAAGTAAGAGAATCAACATTTTAAGTTGTGTGGTCCACTCTATCTGACATCTCTCCCAACCTCTTCTCTCTCAATGTGCCTTTCTTTAGAAAGCGAACTGAAAACACCCCTGGGACTCACAAAGCCTGCAAACAGGTCTCAACTCCACTACAGACTGGCTGTGTAACGACACAACAGCCTCTTTGGCTCTGGCATATCAATCATGGTCCAATACTACAGGAATAATAGCACACCAAATGCCACAAGAGCATTCCAAGAGGGCTGTCAACAAAAGAGGCACCTGCATTTTAGACTTGTAACAGCAGAGGAAGACAGACAGCACTACCAGACATCTACCCTATTGCTCATATTCTTTGCTATCATCTGTCTACGTGCTGTGTTCAGTGCCCACCTCAAAGCAGCCATGTTGGAGATGGATGGTGAGCGGGACTGCATGCTGGGTGATGACACTGATCTGCTCTGGCTGTGGATGGAGGAGTAGTTCTGGAAAGGGGAGCCCACCGGAGAGTCTCCTTTGGAGAAGCTTCTGAGATGAGCAGTCAAAGAGCTGCTAGTGGCCATGTGCTGTGGGGTGCCCAGCTGCTCCGAGAACTTCAGCACCATGTTCTGCTCCTGGAGAAAACAGAGCTCTGGGTGTGCTGTGGTTTAAGCCCAGATGGCAGCCGCTCACTCACTCCCCCCCCATCCTCCCCCCTGCTCCCAGAGGGATGGGGAGGAGAATCAAAAGGATGTAACACCCACGGGTTGAGATTAGACCAGTCCAGTAACTCAGGTACAACACAAACCACTGCTGCTACCACCAATAATAATGACAAGAGAAATAACAAGGGAAGCGAAGACAACCGCTCACCACCCGCCAACCGATACCCAGCCCGACCAGAGCAGTGATCTCCATCACAACCAGCAGGCAGGTCTCAAGGGCACCTAAAGGCCACTCAAAACCTACAGAACTCTCAAATGATGTTGTAAACAGTCTGGTGAGGTGCTGGGAGCGTATGAGAATGTCTCCTTCACAGGTTGACCACCCAAGGAGGGAAAAAATGATGTGTAATTGTAAAGCACTTCTAATATACACCTCCCAGAGTACAGAGACGGTGACCACACTGGGAACACAAGCCTGATCAGTTTCATGATCAATGATTCTATTGTATGACAAGTCATTACCATAAAGGACAATGAAACAAGAACCTTAGCCCAAGGCCCCCAGCGGCTAAACACTAACACAGCAAATACCAGCTGTAGCAGGGTACGCCATGCTGAAACTGAGATCAAGAGTAACAACTTTGAGAGCCAATAAATCAGCAATGTGATGAGTGACTATTGATCCAAAACAATGAATGCTTGTCACAAACACAGTTAGACACACGCTGGTCAGGTCTGTCGTTATCTCAACCCTTCGTGCCCCATGTTGGGTGCCACAAAGAACTGGTTGGTGATACCACAGAACTCGTCTGGTTTCACCAAAGTTCATTCTTTGTTGGGATGATGGGAGGAAGTCAGGGGCAGTCGCTGGTGATCTGAAGACATGTAGTTGGTGGGCTACAGAAGTGCTACATAGCAGGCAGCAGCATACAATTGAGTTCCTTGGCTAGTTTCCCCTAAAGTCAAATCTCCTTGAGGTACACATCAGACTTCCCCATCCTCCTGCATTACCCACCAAGTACATCTGGGTCCCTGAGCAAAAGCAATCCCACGAGTGGGTTTGCCTTTCCCTGAAGCAGGAACAACCCAAACTGTCTTCCCCAGCCAATTCTTTATGTGCACCACAGGAACTCTGTCCCCCTCCACAGTATGTAGAAGTTCTGACTGGGCTGGGCCAGCCCTGTTGGCAGATCCTCTGGTGTTGACCAGCCAAGTGGCCTTTGGTAAGTGTGTATCCCAATGTTTGAAAGTCCCCACCACCCATTGCTCTCAGGGTAGTGTTCAACAGCCCATTGTACCGTTCAATTTTCCCAGAGGCTGGTGCATGGTAGGGGATGTGATATATCCACCCAATGCCATGCTCTTTGGCCCAAGCGTCTATAAGGCCGTCCCTGAAATGAGTCCATTGTCTGACTCAGCTCCTTCTGGAATGCTGTGTTGCCACAAAAGCTGTTTCTCAAGGCCCAGGAGAGTGCTCCGGGCAGTGGTGTGGGGCACAGCATATGTTTCCAGCCATCCAGGGGTTGCTTCCACCATGGTAAGCACATGGCGCTTGCCTTGGTGGGTTGGTGGGAGTGTGATGTAATCAATCTGCCAGCCCCCCCATAGTTGTACTTCAGCCATCATCCTCCATACCAAAGAGGCTTTAACCTTTTAGCTTGCTTAACTGCAGCACACGTTTCACACTCATGAATAACCCGGGCAATAGTGTCCGTTGTTAAGTCCACCCCTCGATCATGAGCCCACCTGTAAGTTGCATCTCTGCCCTGATGGCCTGAAGTGTCATGGGCCCACCGGGCCAAAAGTAATTCACCCTTATGTTGCCAATTTAAGTCCATCTGAGCCACTTCAATCTTAGCAGCCTTATCCACTTGTTGGCTGTTCTGGTGTTCCTCAGTGGCCCGACTCTTGGGTACATGAGCACCTCCATGGTGCACCTTCACCACCAGGTTTGCACCCTGGCAGCGATATCTTGCCACAGTGCAGCAGCCCAGATGGGTTTACCTCTGCGTTGCCAGTTGTTCTGCTTCCATTGCTGCAAACACCCCCACAGGGCATTTGCCACCATCCAAGAGTCACTATAGAGATAAAGCACTGGCCACTTTCCTCATTCAGCAGTGTCCAAGGCCAGCTGGATGGCTTTCACCTCACCAAACTGACTCCACTCACCCTCTCCTTCAGCAGTTTCTGCAACTTGTCATCAAGGACTCCATACAGCTGCCTTCCATCTCCGATGCTTTCCCACAGTGTGACAGGACCATCAGTAAACAAGGCATACTGCTTTTCACTTTCTGACAGTCCATTATATGGTGGGGCCTCTGCAGCAAGCATCACCTCCTCCTCTGGTGACATTCCACCATCTTTGCCCTCTGGCCAGTCCATGAGGACTTCTGGAATTCCTGGATCCTGGGATTTCCTATTCGAGCTCGTTGTGTAATTAGTGCAGCCCACTTACTCCATGTAGCATCAGTTGCATGATGTGTAGAGGAGACCCTGCCTTTGAACATCCAGCCCAGCATGGGCAACCGGGGTGCCAGGAGGAGCTGTGCTTCAGTGCCCATCACTTCTAAAGCAGCTCAAAACCCTTCATAGGCTGCCAGCACCTCTTTTTCAGTTGGGGTATAGCTGGCCTCTTATAAATAAAATAACCCACAGATACCAGGCATTTGTAACACGCACACAGCCAGAAGGGCACGTAAACACACACAGAGTTTTTCCTATAATGACATTGAGCAGGCAGTAAGTTGTACCTCTGGCTTCACTCTCCGAAGAGCCCAAACAGTGTGTAAACTCTGCACAGTATCGTAGGTCATCACAATGGAAGGCTCAGTGTTAAGGAACACGATCCTCATGGTGTAATCAGCAACGTATTGCACTCTGGCAGAGCCAAACACACCTGCTAAAGAAGAGGTTAAGGCACAAGGGTCACTTCCACAGCAGTGTTATCCATTACAGGGTTACCACCTTCCACATTCTCTCTCTTCCACAATCTGTGCTTTTCCCCTGAGCAGTTTCCCTGTTCATGAAGCAGGTAAAACACCCACTTCTGGAGTCTTGAAAGTGTCATTATCTGCATGTTTTGTAACGCAGACAAAGCCCAAGCGGTACGTGGAGCATTTGACACCACACTGATGGACTCCAAACAATATAGCTCAAGACATAAACTTACCCCCAGACTTACAGACAAGAGGTGTTATCTCATCCAAGGGGTGTAGCATGCTGAACATCGTAGGCAAAGGTTCTCTAGAAAGAAAACCAAACAAAGCACATTCAAACCCAAATGCTAACAAGCAGGACTGTTCCCTCCTGTAGCTGGTGCTGTGATCCCAAACCAGCTCCCCAGACCTTAACAAATCAGAGCCTGAGATCTAACAGCAGAGACAGATATTCCATACACAGAAGCTTGTGGGATTGCCAGCGCCGAGTCGAAGGCTGGTGTGCACAACAGGGTGATTGGGGCCTGTTTTGCATCTCGGAGCACTTGAGAATGACCCCATCTGGTGGCCACAAGGCGGCTTTGGCCGGTGTGACTGAACAGAGTCGGCACTAGCTGAGCTGGGAGGAGGAACAGGAAGAGGAGAAAGCCCTTAACCCTGACTCAGTTCAGGAGTTCAGGTTCCACAGCTCACAGACAAGCAGCCAGCCATCACCTGTACCCATCACAGGGCAGCAGTCAAGCCACCCGTCTGCAGTGACAGTAGCAAAAGGCAGAATTTGCACCAAAGGCTGGCTTGAGTAGGGTCACTCATGATATTTGTACCCTCCTGATCATTTTCAGGACCTGTCTTTCTAATCCCAACTCTTCTGAGGATTAGAGAATCACAAGTGCTTGGAATGGACACAAAGCCCCAGAGAGAGCAAGTAGCTGTATTAAAGCTGCTCATCAGTGTGCCATCCAACTCCTTCCTCTGCTGCTCTGCTGCATGCCTAGCCAGAGAGCACAGGGCCCAGGATCCTCCCCAAATAGGCAGGAGGATGCTCCATGGATTTAAAGCATCCTGAGAAGCAGCAGAGAGAAAGTGTCTCAATGACAGTCCCCCAGTCACCCATTGCAGCCTGGAGCCAACCCCCAGTACAAACCTTAATGAAACCAGGCTGGCAACATTCGTATCATGGCTCCTATTCCCAGCATCACCACTTCCAACTACTCTTTAGCACAGTACCAGAAGAACATCATGGACTGTCAGTATTCAGTCCTTTCCTACTAATACCTCATGTTTCACCCATCCCCATCACAGCCACATGGATCCTTTCATTCCTGCTATTCAACTCCTGAGTTCGTGTATTTGACCAGCAACAGCCTGTAACAAAACTATCAACTATATCATACCTGGGTGGACTTGGAGGAACTTCATGTGAGGAACTGCTGCGCTCAAATAACAAACCATATTTTGTTGGCCAGACGTTAGCAACCTAAAAAGCCCCAACAAATAGAGTTATAACCAAATAAAAGCATCAAGTACCTACTGTACTGACTGCATGCCGAGTATCACATTATAGTAAAACAAGATGTTTAGGTGTTTTCTTGGGAGAACAGTAAATGGGAGCCGGCTCTCAGACTACAAAGCAGTCATAGCCATACTTTCCCAGCCACGGAGTGAAGAATTTTGAAGTTCAGCCTGGAGAGGAGAAGGCTCCTGAAGGGGACACCCTGGAGCAGCTCCAGTGCCTAAAGGGGCTCCAGGAAACCTGGAGAGGGGCTTTGGCCAAGGGATGCAGGGCCAGGCCAAGGGGAATGGCTTTAACTGCCAGAGGGGAGACTGAGATGAGCTCTTGGGCGGAAGCTCTTCCCTGGGAGGGTGCTGAGGTGCTGGCACAGGGTGCCCAGAGGAGCTGTGGCTGCCCCATCCCTGGCAGCACTCAGGGCCAGGTTGGACACAGGGGCTTGGAGCACCCTGCTCGAGTCTTAAAATCCATAACAATACCTAAAAGGGATGACTAAGCCTTTGGGCAGTGGGTGGGGAAGAGCCAGCTCAAGGAAACACTTACCAGCTCTACAAGTTTCTCCAGAAATGGAATCAATTTTAGGAGTTCATTGTCATTTTTATCCATGAACCAGCTTTCTATGGGAATTCCATTTGAAAGCTAACGTAAAGAGAGAATAAAATCATCAACACATGGTTTATACTTGATTTGTCTAAAAATATAACTTGTGAAATAGCACTTTGAGGAAAAATGGGTCCAAGCTAAAGTTTATTCATATGTATTTTTCCTCTGAAGGTTGCATTGAACTTCACTTCCAAAATGCCTGCTTCCTTTGCATACCTCACTACAGATTTCCACATCAAAGCTGAAACAGAAGTAGCTCTCAAAGCTCTGAAGATCGGACAGGCTCTGGTGTTCTCAGAAACTCTTACACTAAAGCACTGGTGGATGCTGTGTGAGTGCAAGTGAGGCCGAACCACAGAGCTCTCTGTTTGCTGCTGCTTTGACGCAGATGAGACGAGACGTTGGGGATCCCTCTCTGCATGTCGTCACCAGTGTGACAGGCTGCCCGGAGGGGGAACGCCCCCCACACAGCGTGTGGTTAACCCCACAGTACTTCAGCATGAGCCATTTTCACAGCTGCGGTCACCTCAGCCAGAGATCTGACCCTAATCCCTTCACTAGCATTAAGAACTGAGCTCCACGCTAGAGACCAGGCACCAGACTGGGCAGCCTGCTGGCTTCTGCCAAGACGCTAAGTGAGAAGTGAAAGTGTGGGGTTACGTGGCTCATCAGAGAAGTCACTCGGTTTGCACTTGATCAGCCCTTCACTAAATGTAAGAGAAAGGCAAGCACACCTGGCTGCTTCGCCCGGGTTTGGCTCACAAGCCACAAGGAAGCTTGCTAAACCAGGCTGCAGTGTTCCACCTCTCGCCCAGCAGCACCGTCCTCACCTGGTAAGCAAAGGCTTGCGGTGAATTGTCAATGATGATGGTTTTTGAAAGATCTCTACCAAGAATGTTTAAATCCTTGATGTAGTTTCCTTGTACACAAACACAATGCTCGCGGAAGAGCCGATGCCTGCGAGTAAAGCAGAACGGTAATGAATGAGACCAACTTACACGGCACAGGGAAGTTACCGCTGCCAGAGGTTCGCCACTTTTCACCTGCTCCTTGTCAAAACCTTTCCCTTTTCCCCATTCTCTTTTGAGCTTTTTACCAGTAAAATGACTGCTGAAGGTGATGTGGCATCAGCCTCTTTCTGCGGGCAGCTGTCTGTATTTAGCCAGAAAAGCTCCGCTCGGATGCAGGCAGTCTGAGCAGGGCCCTGCCTTCCAGCCTCTCGTGATGGATCAACACTGGGACCCAGGATGCTCAAATGGTTTTGCAAGGCCCCAGGAGCAGAGATTCGTCCTGCGCAGGAGCCAACTCATTGCCTTTTATTGTCCCACAGCCCGTGGCCTCCCCACACCACCACGTGCCAGAACACCACGTACCAGAAGTGTTCGATGTTCCCTCTGTTTGCAATTAACCTATTTCAGTTATTAGAACCTGAAAAAAGCCTCGAGGCCAAAACATTGCAGCGAATTCTTCCTTTCCCATTAGCCTACTCCCTTTTCATTTATTACAGAAGAAATGGATGGAGAGAGAGACTGAAAGGACTCACTTTTACAACCACCAGGAATAACACTGGCACTTCATGGAACATCACTACAATTTAGAAACAAATTGTAAACCAGACAGATGTGGGCTCTCACAGTGCTACATTACTGTGCGGTGGCTTTAAGGCTGCTTGTCTTTGTAAGTGAAGTGTTTGGAAGCTGCACACTGTGTGCTCAGTTTCAGAGCGGGGTTGAGTTCCTAATGTTGCTATGGAGGAAAATAAGCTGATGCCTCGGCAGCGAATGAATTTAAATATAGACTCTGAGTCACACGTGCGGAGCGCTGACAAGTCCACCTTGAGGCTGATGCCAAAGGGAATCATGCCTCCGTGTCAGCTTTTTGGTGGCACATGAATCACAGCTAAATTCATGCACCACGTGAGTCTCTCTTTGGCTGTGTATTTCATTACCATTTTCCTGTTCGATACCCAGTCCTGAATCACACGGGCTCTTGGAGGAAGATTTTTGACACTACGGATGCACACTTGGACATGCAAACACCTTCCTTGACACGCGGCCCCTCTGGCCGTGCGATGCACGTAAGCTCACATGCGTGCAGGACTGGAAGTATCTGAAAGCCCAGTTTTAGCTGCCTGCTCAAAACACAGCGGCAAGTCAGGCTGCCAGAGCCAAAGCAGGATTCTGCTGCGCATGCCATGGGAAAACAAGCAGTGAGATGACTGTTCCTGGATGAAAACCAGCAAACAGTTTATCTTCACACTCGTCCAGAAAATGAGTTACTATGCGCCCAAACTACTCAGTGAAAACAATGGATGCAGCCACCATCTCGGTCCAAATGGTTGTTTTATTATGTGTGTAATTAAAATCAAGTCTTTCCTGACAACTATCACAACAAAATGCTGCGGTGACATACCAAGGGCAGCATTTACACAGGCCTGGCTCTGATCACCTTATTCCCTTACTGGAGTTACCCTGTGCCCATGAATCCCTGAGAGGAATCCTCTTTGGATTCAGCTTCCCCATGTATCATCCCACCTCCTAGATAGGAATAACAGGAAGAACCTCATCCAGCAGAACATCTTTCTGCCCTAAGGAGCTGTTCTTGCAAAATGCCAATCACTGCCAAGCAAACTCGCTATTAGGAAATGAAAAACTACACCAGCTCCAATAGAAAACCCACAAACAAATTACTTTGTGAGTAAGAAAGAAAACCATGCTGACTGTAAGGGTAACTATACAGTTCACAACTCACAAGCAATCACTCAAGTTTGAGTAGTTCAGACTCAGTGAATGGCTGTGGGCTTTGGCCCCAGAGGCAGTGTGAAGCTGCCTGGATTTACCCTACCCCAAGGCAATAGCTCAATCACTTCCTTTTTCTCTCACTCTTAGAGCAGACAAAGGCACAACAAATCAGCCACCATCAGCACGTGCTCCAGTACACTGCATGGGAAGCAGCAATGTTTGCTTACAGACACCAGGTACATGCAGTTCTCTGGGTTTACCTGACCAGTTGCTTTTTAGGGTCTAGTATGTTCAATAACTTGTCTGCGTACACCTTCTTAGAAGCGGTAAAAAGAATGATCTGTGGATTCAAGAGGGAAAAGTAATCACTTTGGGTATAAGTACGTGAAGATAATTGGACAATAAAATACAGAGGTAGTATCTGATGGGTTTTACCTCATAAATCTGAGACATACGTTCCAGGAATTCTCGGAAGAATGGCCTTAATCGGACATAAACCTGCAGCAGAAATAGACTTCAATGAAGATTCAAAAGACCTCAGCTGTCACCTCCACTAAGTACCAGTTTCTAAAGACAAGGTCCAAATGGGTATTATGAACAAGGTAAACAGCAAACACTGACTTCCTGCAGAGTAAGAACTGAATTAAACCAATACGACATTAGCTCGCAGCCCGGGCAGCTCTAAGTGAAAGCACCAGATGATAAAATCAGGCTTAACAAACTCACTGGAACATGTGGGGAATTAGAAGTACCTTCAGTTAAAACCAAAAAGGTGGACAAAAAGCCAAAATGAAACTGGTTGCTTTGAGTACCTGCCCCGAATGAGCTTCACCAGCCGGGCAGCCTCAGAGCAGCTTCCGGCTGATGTGCGCCAGCACAGAAAGGACATTAATGTTTCCCGGCACACAGATAACAGCTGCTAATGGTAGGAGGTAGAGAGGATGGTATTTGGTTTGAAGATCTCCTTCAAGGGCTTGATTTCAAACTAAAAAGCTTATCCCCTGTTATGGAAGACACACCGGTGTCACCTCAGAAACAGCCTCTTCAGCATCTCTCCTACGAACTCTCCTGGCAACCAAAGCGGGCAGCTGAGCTATCCGCCAGTATTTCAACTGCTGCTGATGGAAACGAACCCATTTTCTGTGTATTTATTGCTCCTTTTACAGCTGGATGGAATTGTATCGGTCACAGCAGCCAGTTACACGGATTTTCAGAACCACTGCATTAGATCAGAGATCAGTTATGGCTGCAGAGGCTCCTCAGGGCTCCACACTCCTCCTGCCTTGGTTTTTAAGTCCTTGGATAACCACAGGACCGTTGTCAGATGTTCGAGTTGAGATTGCTGCCAAGCAGTTATAAATGTGCATCTATGTTAATATAACTGCTATCTCAGGATCAATCTTTCTCTAAGAAGGTGACGTGTGAATGCAAACAAGAAATCCAGGAAGCCCACTTTCCTGTCAGAACCTGTATTTCTCATTACAGAGACACACACTTCATTTAACAGTGCCCTCAGTGCAGGCTCACTGCTGTGTTTTCTCTGGCCTGTGATGCTGGCACAGTGTAAGGCAACGACATCACTACCCCCAGCTACACCAACCGGGCACAGAACTCCAACCCAAGCAGAAGAACTGAGTAACCAAAGTAGAACAAAACACATCCCTCACTCCCATGAGTAAATGTGAGAGATTACTTTGAAAACAGAAACCTAACAGTAATTTTCCCTGGATTTAATGACTGAAAGTCTGTCAACAGCACCACACTCTATTACCTGCTTCAAAGTCACTCATGCTCACAAATGCACAATGTGCATGCAAAGACCCCTCACAGTTCCGTGGCAGGTTTTCTTGGTTATTTTTCTTCCTCCCAGACGATCAACTCATCCCGTGGTTTCAATGGCAACAAAATCTAAACATCCAGGATCTGAACTGTCAATGTCTGCCTTGTTCAAAACACACAGGACTTGAGCTCTTTCAAGGTGGAACTGGAAGGAAACGTATTCCTTTCCCGCGTTAGAAAACCCGAACAAGATACGTGTGTTCCACTTGGGGTTACCAGACAGAAGTGCCCGAAGCGCAGCCAGCTGTGGTTCTTCAAGGGCCAGGAGTGAAATTCTAGAGACTGTACTGAACGAAAATGAAGTTACAGAATCAACTAGGTTGGAAAAGACCTTTAGGTCATCAGGTCCAAGCACTGAGTGAATGCTACCAAATCCACCACTAAACCATGCACTAAGTGCCACCTCAAGATGAGACCAATCCCCACCTCACCACAACCTCCTTTCAGGTAGTTGCAGAGAGTGTCTTCCCAACCTAAGCCCAGATTTCTTGGTGGATGTGCCAAAGATACAGCAATGCTTCCTGGCCTCCAGATCCAAAGCTTTATGGCTCTTCTGTTATTTCCAAGAAACAGAGAGGGGGTCACTCAAAGGGAGAGCCAGAATTCCCAAGCATTGCTTGCTTCACTCCACTGCAGTAACAAAGTAAAGCAGTTCAGCTGTCACTGGTGACAGTGAGATGGAACACATGTAACCCTGTATTTGGTACCTACAGCTGATCTATGGAGTTCCAGAATGTCTTTCAAGGATCAGAAAGGTCAAAGGGGGTTATTCTGAGGTAGATCAGTAATGATGCACTTCCAGTGAAGAACAGAAAGGACCTGCCTTTTGGCTACAGGCAGGGAGCAGGGAAGGCAGCCCCGGAGCAGAACAGGGGGACAAGACGATCTTTACCTGGGACTTGAAGTCAGCAACAGAAACAAAGCCTCTTTACCAAGGAAAAAGAGATAAACTGCTTCACAAGATAAGCTGCTTATCTTACTTATGTAAAGTAAGGCAAAGAGCACAAAGTCTGAAGTCTACAGCTGAAGAACTGTCATTGGTTTTTGTTTTCCAGTCAGATTAAGGCAGCACTTAACACATAACAGCATTTAAGAAAACTTCAGCTTTGCAAAGAGTGTGTTTTTACTGAGCCCAGAACTTAAACACTGCCTTAATGTAGAGATTCTTTTCTTTTCAATGAAGAAAATTGGAACAAATTCCTTGGCTCAGAAGCCTGACCCAAGGAGGCTCAATAGGGCCCACCCCACAGCTAGCTTTTTTTAATAGAAATCAGCTATGTGACTCAACCCAAGGTTCAAACCCTGTGTGTCAGCCCTGGAAGCACAGTAATGCCATTTTCCAGTCTGCAGAACGCTGCTCCATGCTCAGTTCTTCTGCATAACTCCAGGGAAGTTGTGAGAAACCACTTGGAGCAAACAAGCCCTTATTTTTAGGAACCTTTCTTCAAAACCAGACCTGCAATCAACTGAAACAAGCACCAAGAGAGCCAAGTTCCTGGACATGAAACTTGTGCTTGACTCACAGGCCAATGGAGTTTAGCTGGAGTTTATAAGAGACCTTCCAGAACCCGAGTCAGCCTGGTTCTTATTGTTGCAGTACCCTGGCTGGCCAGTTCTGGAACATCTTTTCAGGAAAGCACCTGGTTTGCCATATTCTTGCTGCAAGAGCACTGGCCTGATGCCTTCTGCTAGGTAAGGAAATGGAAATGCTATGAACCCAGGCTCCCATTCGCAGTCTTAATCAGGGCTGATGTGAGAAAGAGCAGACACTCAGCAGGAAAAGAAGTGCTGTTCTACTCTTTCTTAAAAAGAATTAATAGAGAACTGTCCAATATTTCTGGAAAACCGACATGGAAGTGGTACATAATACTAATGGAAAACATCTTCAGCAATGTCTCTTCCACATCTTGTGTTTTTTCAGTGGGATATATTACACAATCCTTTATATATAGTAACTTGCTGGCTTCCACTTTGCTTGGACAGCTCAGTGGCTGCTTCTCTCCTGCCAGCTGAAATTACTGCCAAAAGGAAATGCAGAGATGTGAAATCAGCACAGGGCTGCTCCAGAGGTGCTGGTCTGACTGATAAGCAAAAGAAATACGCAAGAGAAAGTTTTATAAGCTGGTAAAGAGCTATTTACTGAGTAAAACTGGTAAGAAGGGTATGAAACAACAAACTTCTTTCCAACTTTCATCACAGAAGATTATTTGGATTTTGCATATTAAATCCTAGTGAAAGATGAACTTAACTGAATCCTTAAGATCATCATCTTGCTCATTAGCTGTTACCTAGTAAGAGATGAACGTTTGTCAGTGCCTAATGTGATGAAAAAGCAGCAAAAGCAAATAGTGACCAGGAGAGTGGGCTTGAAGACAGCAGCTAACTTTCTCAGGCCTGCAAGAAGCTACTGTTCCTCAGCAAATCCAGGCTGGACTCCAGAGAGAGCGAAGAGAAAACTCCAGGAGCCACACAGTAGCTGTACTGTGTCACGGGCTATACAGGCTTGTGTACAATGCCACTGAATAAAGCTTTAGAAATATCTTAAGTCACTCTCTCCATTGACTTCAATTTCCTAAAGGCAAAAGCATAAACATACAGTCACTAAAAGACCCAGTTACAGACAGAAAGTACTTGAATCATACTGAGATCTAAGAGAAGGAAGGAAAAAACTGAAGCTTTAGTCTTCCTGATTCTGCTAGGAGTGACAAAAGCCTCTAAAGAACTACTTCTAAGGCTCCTTTCAAGGTCATCCTGGGAAGAAACTGTGCATGGCCATCACCAACGAAGCGATAAGATAAACCCATTTTTAAAGGTGATTCCAGATTCCAAAGGGGTTTATAAGCAACAGCAAAGAAAAGCACTTCTAGAATCAGGAAAAATACCTGATTTTAAGGTGCCTGATGACTGCCTCATTCTTCAAAGATACTACAGTGGGGTCCAATATTGTGTGAACTACATGGTGGGGAAGCTGTAGCTGCTCCCAGGTTACATCCCACCCAAAGACCTGAGAACAACAGCCTGGATCAGTGCAGCATCTCTGGTAGTTGGAAGACAGTTCCTTCTTCCCACTTGTTCCTCTAGGGCAGGGCAATGTAGGACACACAGCAACCATCTCCTGAGGCAGAACAAAACTGAACCCTAACAGTTCCCACAGGACAGGCAAATCACACCAAGTACCCAGCAGATTGGGTACATCACCAGGGAGTAATGAGGTAGAAGTGGCATTGGTGAAGTGTGCAACAAGACCGATGACTGGAGAGAAGCTACACAGTGTCAGGTGCTGAAGATGTCTTCTCTACAGAGAGAAAGGCTCAGCCAATGTGGACCACTTTTCCCTGCCGAGGGAGGAATGTTAACAGCTGATGAGGAGCTGCTCCTGGGGAATGGCTGAACTGTTGGTGTTCCTGCCTCCACCTGCAGCATCTCTAACCCAGGACAATCCAATCTGCCAAAGCCAATGCATTTATAACCTTAGCTCTCTTGAAACAAGATGGTAACAAATACACATAGCAAGAATTCCTGTGTTAAACAAAATGAAAGCTCCATCTTTTTCCATGCACAGGAATTACCTGGTAAATGACATCTTGAAAAAGGACTGGAAAAGTGAGTGCAGCATCTTCTAATTCATTTAGACTACAGTGCACTAATGTTTCATCCTATTAAAACAAGAAAAGATGGCATAAAGGAAAGAGAACATTGTGAAAGGAATATTACAAATAGAAGCGAGTTTCTGGGTTTTTATGTTCATGTGCAGGTAGGTCTGTTTAGTCTGGAAAATACTTTTATGTAAGTGCTGTCAAGATTGAAAGAACTCTCAGAATGAATGATACGCTTCATGATCCTTGCAGGGTTTTTAAATCACAGCTGTGAGCTGGGGGCACAGACAGGCACAGATACTTTAATTCTGTAGGCTCTCCTGTCAGCCAAACCTGCACCCTTCATTGTGAATAACCTATCTGTTCATATGGCCACTGGAGGACGTGCCAAGTGACGCTGGGCACGATAAACTAAACGAATGCTCCTGCCATCATTAACATGCTCTGAAACAACATTTAAAACAGGGAGACAAAGAGAAATTATTACGAAGACAAATATATTTCCTACGGGTATTTGAAAAACCAATTTGTGACCTCTGAGAATAAAAATGTTGTGAGAATTAAGAGATTTGCTCTTGATCAATCTTGATGCAAGACATGAGGCTGAATTTTCCCAGTTATTCCACCTCAGTTTTCCCACACTGGATTTAGGAAAGCTTTATGGGGACAGATAACTCTTTCTTTGAGACAGTAAGAGTTGTAATGCTTTTCTTCAGGCAGGATGTTAAGCACACAGCCCGCATAGCAAGCTTTCTGCTCTTGCCGCTATCATCTTTTCCCCGTGCAAACTATATTTAACTGGAAATTGTGTAGCATTGACAAGGCCTTTTTGTTGAAAGCAAACACTTCTAATTTCAGCAACAAACAAAACGACTGAAATGCTACAGAGCCCCTGCTTTTGGAAGGTGGTTATAAAGGTACTTACCAAGTCTAGAACTAAGGAGAATTCTGGTGTGCTTCTTGTTTTCAGTGGAAGAGCTGGCTTCCTGTTCAGTTGTTCTTCTGTTAGTGGTGGAACGTGTTTGATGAAGTAATATCTGGGAAGGATACAGATTTGGCTGTAGAGATGTATCAACATTATCCATTACATTATGTTGAAGCCCAGCTTAAGATTTCAAATATTTAAGGCTGCCCAAGAGGTATTTTAAATTGAACAAACCCCACATCAATATACACTTTTTTTTCTGAAGTTAAGAGCTTTGAGAATTCATTTCCATAATATAAAAATCTTCCACCTTAAATAAGAATGCCTTAATCCAACACCCGAACCCACCAACTGAGCATGTGCAGTACAAACATCAGCACTTACGGATCAAAGACTTCCCAGTCTTCTTCATAGGTAGCTTCTGCATGGGCTGATGAGTAGCCACTGTCTGGAGATACTGGTGCTAAAATTCAACGAAAATGACCAAACCAAAAAATAAAACAAAACACCACAGGAGCTGGTCTTATTAGTGCAGTCTGCAGAAGCGACAGCGCGCCCTCGGTGCGCCAGGGCCTCGGACAGCAGTGGAAATCTCGCCCTGCAGCCCACCCTCTGTCCCCGTGTGTCCTCAGAAACGCCCTGCGCTGCTCCCAGGGAAGCCACCCGAGAGCCCAGTGTCCTCTCATGTCACATAACCTGGCCAAGCTGGGAGAACCCACACAGCCTCTGCTGGTGGCAACTCCCCGGGTGCACATGCCAGCCTAAGAGGGTAGCACAGCTCTTCCACCAGCAGCTCCCACAGCTGAGGGGCCCTCTGGAAACACAGCAACAGACTGGAGCAGGAGGTCTGGACCAGACCCATGTATCCCACACCAGCCCCTCTATGCAGAGGTTAAATTCACTTCCCTGGAAGTTCTAATGTAAGAGATCAAAATGCTGCAAATTGCTCTTTTGTCATCAGCAAGCCCCGGATGTGCATTTCTAATGGTGGGCTTCAGTATTTATTCTGGAATCTTCGTTTTCCTCTGAGGAAGTGTTATGAAGTCTACTGAGCCATACTGGGAATAATAGATAAGCTTTGACAAAACTGTGTCTTTGGTGCATTATTCTAATATCTATTAAAATAAAAATCACTGTTACTACTGCTTGCATGCCCTAAGCAAATGTGAAACCTCCATTTCTAGAGAATGCAGGTGTTGGGGTTTCCCTGAGAGTACAAATCACACATAGGTCCCGCGCATGAGTGCAAGGCAAGCACGTGTTTCTTACCTGTAAGTGGTGGCAGGTCCCGGTCACTTGTTTCCTCCACCTCTTCCAAACCATTGTTGACAGTGGACCTGACCTGCACTGCTTGGCTAGTGTAAGCTGCCCCATTGGTTGATGTTGCAGTACTTGTGGTAATCTCATCAACCTGTTCCATATCAAGCTGTTTGACTATCTCTTCAGCTTCAACAGCTTGTCCTGGAGAATCTGATCCTGATGTTCCTGGATTAAGATTTCAGTACATTCATAGTCATTATCTGGCTGAGTTACCCATCAGAATGCTGGTATTATTGACCACACAAACAGTTTCAGAATAATTGAAGATAACCACATCTGACTCATGTTACAAAGACCCAAAATGAAGGCCATGACAAATGCTTCTTATGTTTGGGACAAGGAACTTAATACCAATTATTATTATCTATTTCTAAATGAAAGATATACCACTGGGTACTTCAGCTATAAAAGAAACAGTCTAATGCATATAAACTTATTGCTTCTTTTATTCATTATCAACCCTTTCAACACTTAAGGAGCCCTTTATCAGGCAGTAGCAACTCCTGGTCTGTAAATCCGCATGTAAAGCGTACTGCCACTCAAAAGAGCTTGTTCTTAAAACCCCCTCTCATTCGGAGCTTTAACACAATTGGCTTTCCAGATAACACTCACCATTTTTATTTGCTGGTGAAAAAAAATTGAAAACAGGAGAAAATATGGTTCCCAGTAACGTGGTTCGGGGGGGGCTGCCAGTGGCAGGATTATCTTCTAGTTTCCCATTTTGCTTTACATGTTGGTTTGTCATTTCATAACTTCCAACTTCTGTAAAAGAAAACTCATGAGGCACAATACCACCTTCTGGTTTTCACACATCCTCCCTTTAATCATTATCATTTTCAGTAGAGGAAAGATCCCCCTTGTTCACAGCTCAACTTGGGCAACAACAACAACAAAGCAGCAGCCACTCAGTCTCAGCACTCCGAATTAGGAAGCACTCATTGTTAATAGAAATCATGTCACAGATTAACAAACAGTCGAAGTTTAAATCCTTTAAGTGAGCTTGATAATGGAAGACACTTCAAGCTGCTGTGCACCCTTCCCAGCACACAGCTGACAGTATCAGTGGGGTTCCACTAGATGGAGGCAAGAGAAAGTGTCAGTGAACTCCAGTGCCTGGAAGCTCTAAGCTTCCCTATAATTAAAGTTTCCCACATACACACACAAAATACAGTTACGAAGTGAAATACTTTCTAATTGTTATCACAGATAACAAAGGACACAGAATAAATCTGCACATTGCAAACCAACACAACGGTGAAGGTTTTCCACAAATGTGCATGTGCAGCAAAGTACATCCTAGAACCAGAAATTGTCACCTCAGGGCTGAGCTCCGAGACACAGCCCTGAGCCTGGAATAAAGAGAAGTTATTCACTTCCTGGTGACAGGTCTCTGGGCCGCCTGCACAACTACTGCAACAACACAGGATTAGTGCTCACAAACCTCCATTCATCTGACTTTTCCGTCGCACTCGAGAGATCTGTTTGTTAGGCTTGTCTCCTGTTTGAGGTGTGGATGTGATCAAGTTGTTATCGATGTCCCGCTCGATCCTACTTCTTTTTGCAGGATTTTCTCTTTCTTCCTTAAAATAGAAAAGGAAGCAGAAAAGGAACACACTGAATAGTGCCTCTTTTCTTCAGTGGATACTACCAGAAAATGTCAGCTGCTAGAGAAAGTTTCACAAAAGATCCATTTATTGTTCCACTTCCAGATCCACAACATGCAGCACGTATCTGGCCAGCTGGACATCTAAACTCCTTTAAACTGACACAGCTCAAGGTAAATAGCAAAATATCAGGAAAGAAAACCTGGAACTCCTGCAGTACAAAAACTGTCTTTTAAGTTCAATCTCTCTGGATAGCCTGTTTATAAATACCTAAGTGCTGGGCAGCTTGGGAACTGCAGGCACAAGGCAGCTAAAATGACATGGAACTTGAGTTCTCTGCCTGTGAAACATCCAGGAAGTAAAGTTTACAACAGCCCATGTGAAGTCTCCACCACGCTCCCTACACAAAGTGGGTTCCTCAGTTGTATACATGGACAGAACCTGCTGCTATTCAATCCCTATCCAATGGCAAAACTCAGCTGGTAAAAACACTGGAGACAAGGGCTACGGCCCAGTGAGTCCTCTTACCTTTACATAAATGGCTGTTCTTCCCTGTGGCACTTGCAAGAATGATACAGAAGCAAACATTTTTGCCCATTTTCTGTGCATGAGTACATGTATAGGCACACGTGCCTGAGACCCAAACCATCCTAGGAGTTTATTCTTTGATTCTAAGACAGGTTTCGTCCCCTTTTGCCCCCCAAGCACCTACTACAGCTTAATAAAATGGCAATCTGAAATCTAAAGCAGAACCATATGGAGGACACTGAAATATAAGCTGTGAGACAGTACAAAATGAACTATAGATCAAATAAATAAGGGCACAGACCACACCGAAGTTAATGGATATTTCCATTTTGGAGTTACAGAACTACCCTCCTGGAGCTGCAGCTTCACAGCTTTAAAAAGGAAAGAGAAAAAGGTTTTGTGTGCTCCAAAACACCTCACTGGATCGTGTAGAAAATTTAATCTAAAGCCCATGTGTAGTGTGCAGTGGCTGAGACAAATACTAACGCCCATGGAAGTGTGCTGACACGCGTCTCCCTGACCTGATGCAAGAACAGGATGGCAGCTCACCTTCAAGGACACCTGTGCGAAAGTTCAACGCTGGGGAAAATGAGGGAAATTAACTTGTAAAAGCTATCAATTGGCCCTCACGAAATGAGCTCTGCTCTTGTTCTGCTTTATGGAAAACAAGCGTAGAAACACTCCAACAATTACACTGGCAACAGGTACCAGCAGAGGCAGGAAGAACTCACTGACACGGGAGGCCCCTCATGCTGCAGAGGAGGAGCTGTCACAACGTGGTCAGAGAGCTCCCACTGCTGTGCCTGAGTTGTACCGGTTAGTAGAATTCAATGGTGACATCAGAGATGATGTTATTGTGCTACTCGTTTAATACACTGAAAACTTAATTGGACAGATACAGGATTAAATATACCTCTTTCATGTACTTATATAACAATCTATTTGAATTCTATGATCTATTCAACTCAGTGTAACCCAATAAGATCAACAGCTGTGCCGTAAGAAACACAGTGATGTCACACCAACACAAACACCTTGTTTGCTGTTAGGCTGCTTTCAGAAACCCCGTGTGTAGCAGGAAATGGGCTACACTGAGCCTGAAGTATGACATGTTCAAAGTCAGTGCAATGTCTGACAGTGCCAGTGCTACAGCCTCAAACCAGAGAAGTTTAGAGGAACCTCTACAGCATCTCCAGTGTTAACATTCAGGAACGTTCTTAGCACTCCCCACAGGCACCCACGTATTGGTGTATCAGATCTGACATTTTGGAAATGACAAACACTGTTGTGCTCTCCACGCTATTGCCGACTTGCCAGTGGGCTGTGTGTTAGTAAGGGACCTCAAGACCAGACCTGTCACCATCCACACTCAGAGCCATGTATTAGTCTCTGGTTTCTCCAACTTAAATAGCTTGAGGCTTTTGCAGGGTCTGTTTGTTTGAGGAGTATTTCCAACAAGACATCTTTACCATACCAGATAATGACCTGGGACTATGACCACAACCGAGATATACGTGTTCCAAAGACATTCATTGCTGCAAACCCACATCCCCTCAGTATGCACCCCGAAAGGAGCCACTCCGCGAGTCATACCCTTGCACTATCGCAAAGAGTTATAACGTTTCCATGGCAGCCTCCAGACTACTTGGTTAAGTCATTAGCACTCTGGAAGATAGCCCGGCACTATCAATATCATGCCATGCTAAGCCACTGGAACCACTCCAAGTCCTGCTAGGAGAGGACATGAAAGGAAACAGAGGGAAACGTGGACACTTTGTATTAAAAAACCCTGTCAAGGAAATAAAGGACGAAATGTAAGCCAAAGCTTTGGGAGAGGAAGAGAAGCGGGGGAGAGAGAAAGTGAACCCAACCTCCCAGAGACAAAGGAAAGGAAAAGCAGACATACTTCCCTTATCTCAAAATTCCACCCTAAAATGTTTGGCTTAGATTTCAGCATTTGTTGCAGCGGTTTTGCAGCCAAACTGTTGCACTGCTGAGCTACATTATCGATGGTGAATGCAGAAGAGATTAATTGTCCTGCCTTAATGAAAACCAAGATGGAAAAGATTTAACCATTCCTTCTGCCTGCAGTGCTCCTTTGCTGGCATCTCGGTGTTTCTAGGGTAGTTAACACTTGCCATGAACCATTAACTTTCACTCTGGTTTTACAAGTTAAGAAGACACTGCTACTTTACTAGAAGTTATTTCAACTTCAGCTTGCTACAAAGTTATGCTTTCAACACTGGGTTCAAAACCCAGAAGATACTTCAATAGGTCTGACTTGCATTTTTGGTTATCCTCTAGTTACTTTGAGATACATTTTAATTCAGTTTAGACCTTTCAACTATTATTTACAATTTACAGCTACATAATGGCAATAGTTGGGCTGCTGCAGCCAAATCCAATTTCCTTTGTCAACCGGCCTCCCTTTGCAGGAAAAAGCCAGGATTTTGAAGGTTTCTGAAGCAATTGCAAGGTTCCATTCAGCACATCAAAGTTACATGCAACGGGTTCTAACATGTGAAAATGAGTGAGGCTGGGGTTTCCGGATGAAGACAGCAGAGATGCAGTGCTTTAGCCCTGGCAGCGTTTGGGTTTGACCCACTGAGGGGGGCAGCATTCACTGTAGTAATGCACTGAGTAGTCACAGCAATGTCAGGGTAGTTGAACTTGTGTGGTTTGACCTTTATTGACTGAGAAACTCCTAAACAACAGTGAATCAAATTGCTAAAACACAGAACAACTTCATGCTTACAGACTTGCTGTTCTTCGTTGCCAATTCTGGTAATTCCCAAGTTTGAGGAATGGTTCAAACAGAACTTAATCTACTGAATTTATCCATCAACACTTTCACAAAGCAATATCTCAGTGGTAAATCCTGGGCCCTCCTGAGCTGTCTCGAACACACCTACCACTGACTCCCGTAGGCTTTGCAGGACTGCTTTGGGTTGTTTGATACCTGTTACAACTATCACAGGGGCTTGCTACCTTGTAGTTCTTGACAAGTAACTTTTGCTTCCACCACATTGAGAGTCATTCCTTATGGAAACGTTTTAAATCAAATTTAGCTGAAGGTGACCCAGCGAAGCAGCACAAGCGGCAGCCACTGGTGCGTACCTTGGGTGTGCTTCCTTTGATGAACTTCTTGATGGACGAGAGCAGGCCGGTGTCATTCTTGGCGGGCCTGCCTCCGCTGACAGGTAAGCTCTCCTCCACCTCCGAGTGTTTCCTCTTTGCCCTCAAAGCACGTGGCGTGTGGATCTGATTCGACTGCTGAGAAGCTTTCCGCGTTCTCAGCCTCATTTTCCTGTGTACCACATGTAAAGCTATAAAAGGAAAAACCAGCAGGAATACTTTAGTCATTGAAGAAAAGAACTGAGCTCCAGATCATGAATTCAAAACATTATATAATACTGACAGTGTTCTGATGCACTAAGCTTTTACATCATGTAGATGGCTTAATTTAAATCAAAGAGAAGAGCTATTTAAGTTAAAGCATAACACTGGCAGAAGAACAAATGAGTATAATCTGGCTGTGGATACATCTAACCATTAGATCAATGAGGGGTTTGCATAACCCTCCAATCCAAGCAGTAGGAACAAAAACTCTACCTGCTTTTGAGATGAGGATTGTGGGGTACCTGGTGTCTTCAGCATCAAGTTGACCAGACCCAATGACCTAGGCAGCCCTTTCCAGCACTGTGCTCCTCATAATACTTCATTTTAAGTCTCCACATTAAATTTCAGCTGAGGCATAAATCTATATTCATGTCAAGTGTTCACAGAAGAAGAAATCAAATAAGACCGTGCATTCAGCTTGGTGAGGGTATAGCAGCCCAGCAACAGAACCCACGACTGATCTGCAACACAACTCTATCTGGGGATAAGATCCAACCACAGCAAAACTTGTGTGAGAGTGACAGTTATTAAAGCTGAGTAAAGGACAATTCCAGGGAATGTGTCCCATTTATCTCTAACCTTTAACCGGGCTGCTGGCACAGCCAGATAGAACTGCTCTTCTGGACCGAGGGACACTCCTCCAGCTGATGGAAGCTCGCACTCAGGTCGATCTGATCGGGGCTACTCCTGTGCTTAAAATTACACACAGACGGGATCAGGAGCAGGAAAAAAGCAGCAGTACGAACTCCACGTGAGCTGTGCTGCACAGAAACACTGGAAAGCCACCACCAGGCATTTCCCAGCTGAACTCATGGCAAAAAGCATTTTTTAAAAGGAAGGCATATGTTCATCCTGATGGGAATGGGTATTTGCTTTTCTGAAGTTCACTTAGCAAGCATCTTCTTGCTGAAGAGACAGAACAAATAGTCTGTAACGCTTAAAATACCAGCAATGTCACAACAGCTATTCTCCTTAGGAAAAGGCAACGGTGGCACTGGAATGATTCAGACACAGACACACTGGGATAACAGCTTTCAAAAGCTGTTCACAGCTAATGAGGAACACAATAACTACTGACACCACTGCTGGAAGCCTTAGCAGAACTGCTCAAGTGGCATTGTCAAGAAGGAAGTACTTCAGTTACATACAATATTTGACTGCCCGCAAACACGGGATTTCAGTTTTCAGAGGCACATGTCCAGCACTTTCCATCAGCAGATCGTACAACAAGTGTTCTCAGCCAAGAAAGGGAAAGTCACGATTCCTAAATGACGAAGCTACAGTGGAAGTGGACTTGCATGTGAGGTTCAAGGGAAGACAACAGGAAACCACAGTCTACATTGATAAAAACTGCCTCTCACAACCTTGTGTCCTCCAGTAACAGAAGCATTAAAACTCCCAAGTCCATGAGAGCAGCTTTTCGTTATTAACATTCGCAATAAAATTTGCACTTTGTTTAAAAGGATCCACTGTACGTGGAGGAAAATGATGCAGAGATGTAATGAAAATAATCCCAGAGATTTTAGTCCAATTTCCTGTCCCCGCTCCTTTCACCAAGAAAATAAAGAGAGGCATTCCTATGGCAAGGGGTGAACTAACCCTGCCCGCTATCAGAGCCTGCACCTCCACTTTGCTGCCTCACACAGTGCTGCCAGGTGAAGTTTTAATTCATCAGCTGTGGTCTCAAGCTACTCCAACTGCAGAAACGACAGTCAACGGATCCCCTGCGCTAGGAGCAGTCTGCAAAGGGTGTGTTACACACAACAGGAACAGTCAGAGAGATTTCGCATCCCTAAAATAGATGTTGAATACATAAACGGGTACACAAGTGAGAGTCTTAATTCTTATTCATCTACTCCATAAACCTCTGTCAGGTGGGAAGAGAGCTACACTGAATTAATCCAAGTTTTTGATGGAGCATGAACAACTGCTTCCCATGGGCAATTAGGTAAATGACACTAAAACACAGTGGGATTTCGTATTTTCCAAGAGGTAAAGCACACACTAAAATGCTACTTACACATTTTGAAAACCTGGACAACACCCTGCAACGTGACGGTGTGAACACGTAAGGGGAATGTGTAAGACACTGAGAGACGACTGACACCAGTGACGTTCCAGAGTGAGGATGAAACTATTGCTCCAAACCACACTGCAAGTTGCCTGATTTTGCTCGACCTGAAAGAACTATCAGGCAGGCACAAGATGAACCAATGTAATGTCTGTCAATGGTGAGTATGTATTCATCCAGCAAGGAACCATTCAACTCACCTGCACACTGCTGCCAGGGTTCTTTGGCTTATTTCACACCCTGGGTATCAAGCCTGGGGTTATAAATATCTCTACTGGACTCAGGAACAGCTCCCTACAATCTCTCAGTGACTGAAGTTTGCTTTCCTGATGCCCGAAACCTTTGGCATGGATGGGTTTTGACTTTCAGCCTTGTTTCTCTCCTGAAAGCAGCACAATGCAGACTAAGACACTTCACGCGCTCTCACTCAAAGCAGTCTAAACACGCAGGTGACTTCCTCCCCGGGCTCTGGGTATCACTGCTCATGCCATCAGTGTGAGCCCCTGAAGGGCTGTGTGACCACAGACTGCACAGCCACCCCACGGGGCCGTGCTTGGGTCCAGCACTGGAACAACAGCCCAACAGTCAGTGCACGGGGGGATCACACCAAAGTACCCCACCTCATTTCTGCCCTTCAGTTCTCTTTCAACAGATCCTCTTCCGGGAGCTTGCAGCTCAAAATCCTCCTGTGCAGTCCTCTAATGCCTCCTCATTGAGAAAAGTTGACACTGAACTATTACCACAACACCGTGAGCCTGAAGCCAACTGAACACATGAGCAGCAAAACCACTGAACATTTAAAGACTCGAGTGATGTTTCTGCTCTGCATATGATACACTCTCAAACCCCCTTCTTTCTTGGATTCCTTCTACAGTTTCAGTAAACCCAGAGAGTGGGGGGAAAGAAACCCTCATGCTTCAAAAGAGAAATACACAGCGAAGAGGCATTAAATGGAATTCTCACTGAACAATGCATGAGAGAGGAAAATAAGGAAAGAAGGAGCCATTAAAATGCAGCAGCAGAGGAGCTACAGCTGCAGTAAATCCCCATTTTCCTGCATCCCCACACCCCACGCTGTCGGGCACACCGCCCTGAAAGCACTGTTGCTACCCCATGGCACAGGCACAGTGTACCTACAGGAGAGACATTCCTGTGGGTGACTCACTTCTCTAAGAGCATGCCTCCATGAGCTTTTCTCTTGGGGAACTATCCCACCACATGCAGTACTACTGCTTTATCTGCTTTTCCCAAAATCGCTAGAGGAAAATGAGGTGAGGCACCTCTAACTACAGGGTTTAAGACTTCCTGACACATTGGAACATTGGATGGAAAGGGTGCATTTGTTTGTCTCTCTCATCAGTTTCTCTCACACTGCAATGCTCAGCCCTCTCCCAGGCAGATCAGAGGCTACAAACCCTCCTTGGACCTCGGAGAAGGTCCCAAGCTCCCCAGCACCACCAAAAGGGATATCCAGAGCTGGAGAGAGCTTGGGCACTCACCCAGCCACCCTCCATGATGCTGGGATGGACTCTGAGCTTCTCCTGGGGGGTAAGAGGCAAATGGAAGAGGAAAGGCTGGAACTTGTAGGACAAGAGGAAGCAGCCTCAAGCTGCACCAGGGCAGGTTTAGATGGAGCTGAGGAGCAATTCCTTCTCCAAAGGGTGCTCATGCCCTGGAGCAGGCTGCCCAGGGCAGGGCCGCAGTCACCGTCCCTGCAAGTGTCCACACACAGTGGAGATGAGGCCCTCAGTGCCATGGGTCAGTGGTGGCCTTGGCAGTGCTGGGGAAAGGTCTTCTCCAACCTGGCTGATTCTCCAGTCCTATTGCATCAGCTCTGCCGGGACCCTCAACAAGAGAGCTTCTGCTGCTACAGATGGCATTAACCTCCCCTCGCGCACGTGGCTTGTGTTGGCAGAGTATGTTTTCCCACTGCCATAGCACACCTCCTTCCCAAGTGATGGAACTACGCGGCGTAAGGCTCTCTTTCCTCAGGGTCCCTGTGCTCATATATCAGCTTTTGCCATCACAGGGCTGATGAGCAGCGAGCGTGAAAACTTCACGCTGCAAAACAAAGCATGCTGAAAAATGCTGTGGATTACATCCCATTGACCACCACAGTGCTCTCCCTGCATTACTTCCACAGCATTTCTTGAAATGTTTCTTACACAAAGCCAAGAAGGCAGTCAAATTTGTCCCTTTTTTTGAGACTGAGTGTCAACAAGTGCTGTATATGCTGTAGACAGAGACAGAGATGTGCCCAACACACACAAAGCTGGGAACAATCCCCACATCTAACAGCATCAGTGACAACTGATGTCTGGCTTTGAACCTGTGAGGTACCATTGCAGGTTCAGCATCCCACCATCAACCAGATCAGATAATGCAGACCTCACTGCTGAGAAACTGTGCTCACTTCGCCCAGGATTTCAGGACACACAAGCTGGATCGCAGCAGACACATCCACAGAAAGAGGAGCCAAACCCAAGTATTCCTTCCGCTTCCTTTCAAACAAATCATGCCAGTCACGTTTCATCAGCGCATTTCCTTACTGTGACACGACCCAGAATTCAAGTATGAAGAAACATCCCAACAAGACGATGTGCTCACGGAGCTGGCCCAAGTCCATTCACACTGGTGATGCTTTCAAGAAACACAAGATCTCATGCTCGTGTACACAGGAGCCTGAGGCACCATGGAAAATGGACAAGGAGTTGGTAAGCCTTTGCCTGGTGGGCAGGGAGAAATACAGGACAACTGATAACCCTAGTGTGAGGAGATACCTGCCTGGACTCACAGCAAAGCCAAGGAGAATGACTTACAGATAAAGCCTTTCACCCAGACAGGCCCCAAAGCACTTCAGAGACTTCAAGGAAATGCTTGTTGTTAGTTCAGAGACTCTGAGACTTTCCTCCCTCAAACACTCTTGGCCTTTCTTTAACCAACTTATTCTCCTTCCCTGGAAAATCTCAGCCTTTTCATGCTACTCCAGCTGATGTACTTTGGTTTTTACAACGCACTCTATTACCAGTCACTTCTCAAATCTTGAAGTGTGTTTGTCTGCAACTGTCTTCTACAGAGACAGCTATTAACCAGGAAACCATGATTGGAAGAAGTCTGCAGGACAGTGCAGGTAAGGGCAAAATAAGAAGACAATGATTTCTAGCAACAGCCAAACACAGTATGTGCTCTTCAGCTGGTACTATCTGGCTACGAAATCTGGATGAATGCATAAAGAAACCACATGGTCCCTCAAAACAGGAGCTGGCAATTACAACTATGGAAGACGCAATGCAACCCGCGCCTCTCACTCTCCATCTTCCATGGAAAGCACCTTCTCTTCTCCTCCCCATCCTTCAGGTTACCCAAAACAGAATCGTGCTCGAAGCCCCTGGCAGTGAACCCCAGCTCCTCAGGGATTCGCAGCCCTCGCTCTGCTCTCCCAGAGCTCAAGCACCTCCCCTAAGGACACACTTTCTAAGAAAGACTTTGCCAAACAACGAAGGAGGATTTTTATAACCGGCCTTAAGAGGAGAAAGCCTTTCTGGTACTTCACTTTCTACCCCAGCAGTCATATTTCTAGGCAGCACTGCTTTGCTGGCGAGGCTTTGTTTTGAAGATACTGTACGCACTTGGAACCCAAAGTTTATTCTCTCTTGGCCAAGATATTTTTCTCTTTGCAGCTTGTAAGTAATTCAGTCTTTCCGCTTCGGGCCTGACTATTAACCAAGCAAGAGAAATGGAGAGCTGGGTTAGCTGTAGGAGGGTTAATGTCTGAGCAGAACCCCAAAACCTGCTGCTGACGACAGATCCTATTTACAACCAGTGACGTTGCCGAGGCAAGAATGTGACGTTAGTCACCAGCAGATACTGGTGCCCACCAGTAGCTGCCATGGTTTGAGATGGGAGTTTGCAGCACCTGAGTTTCAGCCCAGAGGGTAACAAATCCCCCCAGAACCAGCAGTGATCCCGGGCTGGGCCGGAGCAGCTGTCCCCAGGCACATCGGCCGCTTCGGACACTTAATCCATGCTGCAGGCACTGAGCACGCCTATTTTTGGAAGTCGTCTCCCTCTTACAAGCCGTGGTAGAGCCAGGTCACCAAACACTTCCTGAACAGACCTTCCAGGATGCTGGCTGACCACAGACAAATCCTAATGACTTACAGGGTTTGATTATGTTCAATTGCTACTCCGCACCAGTTCTCTTTCTAATTGAGAAAAACCCAACTAAACCACTCAAAGAGTAGTAACAAGCCCCACTAAGTCTGTGTCTGACTGTGGAAGCCACAGAGTAACTGCTGTGTTTGTTAAGGGAAGCTAGGAATTTCTGCAAGGTCCACACTGAGAAGAGAACTGCATTTTGCTTAACTGCTCCAGAAACCCTAATCTTGCTGGTCTTCACCTTCATCTCCCTGTGGGATCAGATCCACTATCACATGTGCTGCAGGACTCTGTCAGGTTGCTATCTTTTAAAGGCTAGATAAGGTTTTTGGCCGCTCCTTTGGCCTTAGAAATAGCAGAAGGTTTACACTATAAACTCTTTAAATGATAATACCATTCTTGCTGCCCTGGAGAAGTCTTCCTTGGTGCACGCTGCAGCTTCAGAACCTTTACAAACAGCCTACGCCGTGCTCTCTGCCTTGCCAGCGGCCGCTGCCGCGCTCCCCCCACCACTGCCTTTCCTGCTTTAAAACACAAAAATCAACCAACTCGGTTGTTAAAAACAGGGAAATGCCATCCCAGGCATCAGCCCCCGCCACACACAGTTGAAACTCGCCCTTTCCCGTTGACATGCTGCTTTAACCCTGACGCTGTCACTGCCCTTTCTGGCCTGTTTCGCACATGGAGAGCCTCATTCGTACAAGCCGCAGTCCCTGAGGTCAATGGGCTCATTTGTGCATGTTCACGAGTTAAAACTGATATGAACACAAGGGCTCGGGTTTTAAGAGCTTTACCAGTGGGTGATGGTATGCTTTTACATACAACCTTGAAAACACAATATTGAGACATTAGCAACTTGAATCGCATTCTGTTTCAAAAAGGAACTGAACTGGGGAGCTGCGTGATGCCATCCCAATGGGGCTATTTTACACATCTTATTTTCTTTCATTATTTTTTTGCCCTATTATATTTTGGGTGAAAAATCCACAAGAAAAAACCCCAAAGCTCCGTGGCAACTCAGGGGGAAGTCATGGGAAGTTTCTGGTCAATAAGCCAATACAAGAAAGCGTACCGAGCACAAGCTACTGCCAGCAGCAGAAGTCCTGTACCCAGAACTGATCTGCATCCACGCTATAATCTCCCATTCTTTGATGCTACCCTGAACGTCACTTACTTATTTCCCAAGGTAATTGTTTCCACTTTGGTCTAACATATCTTTGCCACTTTGAAATGCCTGAGGTGTAATGAAATAACAACGTTATGGCTGTAAAGCAGCAGATACGGCTCTGGAAGCAAACAGGGAACTGCTCTGTTGAGCAAGAAGACAGTTTGCCTCATGCCTTCCATCGGAAAGCTGTGTCTGAGGAAAAGCTGGGAGCTACAGAACTATTGATGTGACTGTCAGCAACGCCCTGTGGTGCGAGTTTGCATCCTTAAGAGAAAACACACATGCATCTGCCACACTAGTAAACCCGAATGGACCAGAGGTGGCTGAAGACTCCATCTCCACACTCAACCCTTAATCTGCATCCATAGGTTTCAAAGCAGAGAAACGTGCAAGAACTGGAAGTGCTGGTACCATCCATGAACCTACACAGCTGTGGGATTTTTCTCCCAACCATTCCCTGGTACGAGGAGGACACCTGCCCCCTCCATTGGAGACCCCACAGAACACGAGGGCCCCGCCACGCTCCAAAGCAATGCCCGTCTGTTTGACAGCGGTTCCTTCATCCCATTCCAAAGCAGCTTCACTAATGTGGGCGAATTTTCCAGATACTGAGGAGAGCTAATTTAACTTAAATAGCAAATACTTGGAAGCAAGTTAGCTGTCACCCATGTGCCACACGCCAGATGCGATGGTACACCCAGCACTTTTTATTAGAAGCACTGAAAAAACCATTTAGCAAACTCATGGCAAAGTATTTTTGATCCTTAGAAGTGTTTGAATGAAACGAGCAGGAGTGGAGCCCCCCCCCACATCCCTGCAGCACAGTGGGTACTTTCACCCTGGGCACTGTGGCCAGTGGGAAGGAAGGGAAAGGCAGCTCAGGGAGCAGTTGTCCATTCCTGCACGGACTCTGCTGCCTTTCCGAGTGCAGCTGAGAGAGCAGTTGGCACTGAGCATGGCGCAGGGGGCTCAGCTCCCGTCCCCGCTCAGCTCTCACCCCATGGCAGGGTTTGCTGCTGTCAGGCTGCAGCCCTGGCACAGCCCAAGCCCATCTAACCACCACCATAGGCCTGCAGCCTGCCCAAGGCCGTGCTGGCACGCAGGGACCCTCCATTTAGCCATATTTTTAGGCCAGCCGAGTAAGCTGCAATGTTCCAGCACAGGAACAAGGGGTGGAATAAAACCATACAGCTCCTGGCAGGAGGAAGGACAGTGACAGTGGTAAACCAGCCAGCCCAAGGCATGGGGGTGAAGCGCTGTACCACAGCCTCCTGTGTGTATCTGCAGAACTTAACACAAGCGCGCAGGGCTCAGCTCTCTGGCACAGTCAGGTGGCATCGCTGGCACAGGGCTCAGAGCAGCTCACAGCAATACACAGGAGAGAGCAGGGCAGAGGAGGTGCCCCGCTTTAGAGCTTCACCAGGAGGGTACAACCTGTGTGTCACTGTGTACTCTCCAGGCCAAGGAGCACAGCCTGGGCTGTGCCGCTGACTGCTCAGTGGGGCTGCAGCAGCCCGAGTGCTCCAGCTGCTTTGGAAGCACAGCCTCATCTGCTCCACTATCGGCAGGAGGCTGGGCTTGCGCTGATGCGATCACTGAAGCTACTCAGGTTTCAGGTTTTCCTTTTCCAGGACGTTATTTTAACCAAGACCATCCATCACAGATTTTTTAAGCAACAGTATTTGATGTCATGGGTTTCATTTGCTTATTGCGCCCTTTGATGGGCTGCATTCTTCAGCATTAGCACGAACAAGCTTTTTCTGTTACACTTGATTTTTTACAGCCTTGTTTCTAGAGAAAATAAGGCTTAGACAACAGCACTGTCCGTAAGCGTGTGCCAGTCCTCCCCTGGGAAACACGGAACACACCGACCAACACCGACCAACTTCACAGGAGGGAAATCTCAAAGTACTACGTTCCTCCAAGTTGAAGGGAAGTCAGAAGCACTGTAGGTAGGTCAGACCCTTTTAACACCTCCAATAGCAACGCAGGGCCCCAGCCCAGCCCTTGCCCACATCCCCTCTGGCTACACTTCCTAGCCTACCTCCGAAGGAAAGGCCAGCTCCCAGCGGAGCCTGGCCAGTGGAGGAACAACCACGCACCCCCTCCCAGCACAGCCACGAGCTAAGCCGGTGCAGGCACTGCAGGAGGGACCCAAATCACGGCAGCCAGGGAACCGGGCATATGACAGGAGAGGAGAGGGCTGGAAGCACAAAGGAATAGAGCCCGTGCAACAGACCGCACCAATTCTGCGTTTGAGAAGCAGTATGTAACAAACTGGAGTATTTTAGCTTGTGACTATTTTAGTAACGAGATATTGATGATGCAATGTGACAATAATTCAAAAGCAGAGTTTGAAGAAAAACCCTTCATGCAGAGGGTTAACATTGTTTGCCCCTGTCCACTACGGGGGTCAAAACTCCCACCTGCATTTCAAAACCTCCACATTGACTGGGTGTGTGGGGAGTCATTCTCATCCTTTCAGCATCATCTATGTTATAAAGCAGAAACTAGTTTTTCAGACTTTGAACCTGGAGGATAAACCAAGGCCATCCTGATCAGTAACAAGCACCTACCTCAAACCAAATTAGTTCAGCAGCCTGTGGGCAGCCCCCGGTGAGGAGTGTCCATCTATCCACAGAGAGCTGAGCAATGAACTCAAGTAGCAGATGAAAAAGCATCTGCTCAGACATTCAGGAAACTGCACAGATTCATGGGATCTGCTGCTCTCCTGGGATGGTTGACTGAAGGCTTTTAGCCCTCTTTTACACCCTCTTCACATCAGATTTATCCCTTCTTCCATTACTGCCATGTGCTTCTCACTCCTTTCACAAGGAGCTTAACACAAGCTAAAACTTTAGGGTGTGGCAGGGCATCTTCTGCCTTCCCATTAAGCAAAGTGGTGTTTGACACAAATCTGCACCAATTCTTAAGTTTGGACCTACTGGGGGCTTTTGAAACAATTCTTATCATCCCCTTTTACAGTGCTTGGGTGCCTGTAACAAAGCAGCATATCACCTGGAGTGCCCAGGAAGATACATACCAACCACTGAAGGACATAGGACCTGTCCATATTAAAACCTCCAGAAATGCAAACAACATGGACATCAGGTTCTCAACACCAACACACTCACTCTATGGGCCCGTTCCTCCCACACCACAGTACTTGACAATACGGATGAAGACTGAGGACACTGAGTAAGCTGATGTAACACCAGTGGGTCCATCAGTATTGCTTCAGTTTAAAAATAAGGCTAACCCAGCAACCAAAGCCCATCCCTTTCCCCCACGATGCTGACAAAGTATCAGCTACCTGAGGCACAGAGCTTCCAAATGTCCAGCAAACAGCACATGGAGAGCTACACGCACGCCTCTAACCTCGCAGTACCTGAGCTAAAAGGGAACAGAAAACACATGAAGAGGAGACAGAGCAAAGAGCAATCTGCTTGAAAAAACTTCCTGACGCTGCAAGTGTGGACCACGGAGGACAAGTGGTTGTTTCCTAGCCTTTAACTATTTGATGGCTTGGAACCCTATTATGTTAACGGACTCAGGACCTCTGAGACTGAAAGTTATCAAACATTATCCAGGTACATAATAAACCCATCATGTATCAAAAGAGAATCATCTTCAAGTAAGTCCAAGAGGATAATTAAACATGGCACCTCTTCACCTGATCTGTATCTACAGAGCCCGTTTCTTCAACTGAGCTTTCAAAGGCTTTTCTCTTAAGAGTGCTAGGAAGCTTTCTAGTCCTCAGCAGCCCAAAATTAAGGAACGCTACATTCAGTAAGTACAGCTGTTGGAGCATCACTGCAGCTACACTGAAGTCTTCAAAAGCTTCTTCTAAATCCATATCTTTAAGTATTAAAAGTATCAAGTTTCCATTGAGGTTCTTGTTTTCTTCTTTAATATTCCTCAGCTCTGTCTTGATAAGCGAAATACACAAGCTTTCCCAAGTGTATTTAAAGTGACTTAATTACAACTACTTGGTCTTGATGAGAGTTTAAGGTGTCAAATAAATTGAGCTAGGTAATTCAATCAAACATCCTATATTTAAATCCAGCTACACAGAGCCCACAAGTTAAATGTTAAAGGACCTTTAATGTTCTTGCATATATTTCTGCTATCTCTACTTCCCACCCCTCGCTCAAAACCACACCTTAAAGCTTCAGTCCATACTAAGCTTTTCTTTAGCAAACACAGAAATACAACCACTGCCCATGTAACTACTACTAACTAACTTGCTCTTACACTCTGAATTCATTCCTTAACTGCTAACAGATGCTCTTCATCATTTCTCAGGCACAGACAGACAGATGCAGGACTGTAGCACAGCCGCACATTCAAGAGAACAAGCTGAGCCCCTGCCTACAGGATTTACCTCCCCCAGATGATGGATTTGATTCAGGTGACCAGGCATCGCACCACAGCCCAAAGGCATTATTTCATATAAAAGGAAGCCTGCTGCACCTAAATGAGCTCCCCCAGGACAGTAAAGTGAGGGAAGTGCCTGGGAAAGGGAGGAAAGAGAAGCAAGTCAGGTAGCGTTATCTCTTATGAAAAGGGCATTGGGAAATGAATTGAGGACAAAGGAGACCACAGAGCCTTCAGAGCCAGCCCACTCCTTCCTGAAAGAGTGAATGCTTCAAAAACACCAGCTACAAGATGTAAACTACAGAAGAATGAGCCTAGAGGAAACTGCAGTGAATGAGGATCCCACCACAGGGGTAAGAAATAAATACACCTGTATTAGAGTGCCTATCTCAGCGCTTTCAGCCCCCAGGCACCAAACAGTTATCTCTGAAGCTCTATCCAGACTGAGGAAATCTACATTGGACTGCATCTAAACCAAATGCTGCCTGCTAGAAACGTGAAAGGAAGGGGGAACACTGGTTTTCCCTGGTCACACACAGCTGGGGTTGCAAGCCTCCCAGTGAGTACAAGTGCAACTTGTGCTGCCAAAAGGAGCCCCTCTGTGTAGGGGTTTTACCACTAACTAGGCTGGGGTGGCTGTGCCAGGGAAGTCCTTGTGGGATAGTCTAATCCTTAGATTGAATTACCTGCCCTCTGCTAATTAGTGCCTTCTAAAATACAGGGTGAATCAAAGCAATCATGCTTAGAATGGCCTCAAGTAAACAGTTATGATTTACACTGAATCAGTGCAGCTGAAGCTTACAACAACTGCTCTGATCTGATCTGATGGGAGTTCCTGTTCATTTATTAACTTAAATTAGCTATTCCTAAATGTAGCCTAAGCAAGGACAGGTTCCTTTCCTCGCATATGAGGCTTCAAGGATGCCAGCGTGCCCTGCAGTATCACCTTCTGAGCCTCACTCTGCCGATAATGACGCTCCTGCTGCGCTGCCACTGTGCGTGTTTGTGTACATAAAATGAAGTAATTTATTTATAGGTAAATTCTAATCCAAACATCTTCCAGTCAGGTTTTTTTTTCTCCTTCTTACACTTGGTACGTTGGCAATTAATAGCAGGATCCACTTCTTAGCATTGTGCTACTTTAAACATGCACAGCTTATTTTCCAGAGGCAGTGGAGTTAACAGCTTCTTGCAGTTAACCTCACTTTCATCATAATGCTATACTTCTAGCATGGAATTCATACTTGTTGTAGTGGAGGAACTTTAAGTGTTTTATGCCTTCTAACGAGACTCCTCACCCAACCAAAAGCAGCTCTGACTGCACACAGGGGTTGGGCACCCTTCAGTTTCTATCCTCTTACGCATGCACCTCAGACATCCTCACCTGTCAGCGGGGTGAGCACCCTCATTGCACTGAACTCAGCAGGTAGCCGGCTGCCCTTCAGGGTCTTTCTTAGCCAGGTGCATGATGTCCTGATGGGGCTGAGCTCCCAAACATTTCCGCAAGGGGGGGGTGGATTTCTCATGTCACAATACAGCAGAACCCAATGCGGATGCTGAATTCAGCCCCTCCTCCAGCGGATGCCCATCCTCTCCCCTCATCCACAGACCATGGTATCACCACAAATACTGACCCATCATGCAGGGAAACTGAGGCAGGGAGGACCAATATTGGAGCACACAGCTGGTGGGGCTGGCAGTGGTGATGCTCAACTTGTTACCTGACACTCAACTCATTACTTGTTTGCACCAGATTGTCCTGATAAGTGTTTTCCTGGGATCACGAGGTGCAATGAAAGAAGTTTTCTGCAGTGAAGAGGACCTTCAGTTACTAATCAAAGTAATTACTGAAACCGATCTGATTGGGAAGTCATCTATTTACACCAAGTTGCGACTGCCAACTGGGAAGCCACTATCCAGCCCCTGAGACTGATTGCTTTAGATGTGGATGATTTCACACTTAATTTTTCAAGTGCTATTGAAAATGTCTTCATCTGTGAATGTAAAACATTCATTTTTCTATAACACTAAATAGCGGCCATGGAGGCAGCTCAGCCTGCAAACAGCACGCTGCATTGGCTGCAGAGTACCTCGCGCTATGGGAGCTTCTCTGAGCAACCACAAGAGATGCACCACGCTGCACTCAGCTCCGCACTTGAGCAGGTTAACCCGTGTTCATTCGGGTCTGACACCAGCAAAACCCCTCCTGAGACAGCTCCTCTTTTGAACGAGCCTGAAAAGAGCTCACAGCCCCCTTACAGGAGCAGCAGTGCGGTTCGGTTTAAACAGTCTGGCCCTAAACGCTGCAATCCGGTATGAATCCGATGCACCAGCTGGGCACTCAGGTGGGTATGTGCATTTCCTGAAGGCTTAACTGGGATCTATAAACATCAAAGGAACTTCTCCTGTGCAAGAGATGGAAAACAAGCTCCCATTTAAAATTTACAAGAGGTTGGTGCCAGCACTTAGTGGTAATGGAAGCTGCCAGCAAATGAAAGAATTTCATTCAGACTTAGTCCTCTACTTTCTGGGCTAATAGGAGTAAGAGCCATCATATCTGATCTAGTCACAGTAATGAATCAGAAAGGCATTTGTCAGAGAGGAGTGCTCCTGAGAAAGTATGGAATAAGGATGCAGTGGCAGGGGAGAAGTGTGTGCAGGGGGGGACAGCCTTTGAATCTGGAATGACCTTAATATGGGGACATGATCCAAGTCAAAAACTGTCACACCCAGAACTGGCTCCCCTGTGGGGACCACGCTGAAACCGTATGGATGGGGAATGCTGGCACGGGGTTTGAACAGGGAAAGCTGCAAACCCGCACCCTGGAAGAGGCAGTGTTAAGAGTTATACAGTCCCACTGGCTCCAGCTGGGCCCTTGCAACGATGACAATGATGTCCTGGAACCTCCAGCTATTCCTTCAAAAGGGCAAGAAATCACAAGCTTCTGCCAGAGTACACATGTGCCTAGCAATGCACGTGACTCTGAGCTTCTGGTGAATTCCAGCCCTACTCCACATGCCCTGCTTTTACGGACTCCTGGAACGGTGGAGGTTGGAAGGGAACTCGGGAGGGCACCTCAACCCCCCCACTCGAGCTTTTCTGGCGAGCTCTTGCCAAAATAGTTCTGTTGGACTGTCAGTACCGCTTCTTGCAAAAATAGGCAACTACTCCAGGTTATTATTCCACTTACACCTATGGAAAAAGTTTCTTCCACAGGAATGTAATATTTGCATAGCAAAAGTGATTCTCAGTCTCCTGCAAGCACTGTTTTTGCTGGTGTCGACCTCAGCGGCACTACAAGTGATCAAAGAAAAGAAAAGGCAGTGCAGTATGGAAAAACTCCGTAAGATGAAGGCTGAGTTTCCTTTTGAATTCAGCAGGCTCTTCTCTCCTTAACTGCTTAATGCTCCTCAGCAGTGTCACATCAGCGTGGAGTTATCAGCACTTGCGGAGGTCTGAAGGTGGAAAAGTACTTTTAAACGATGAAACCCCAAATCCAGCTCCAGCATTTGTGGGGTGTTTCCACCGGGGCAGAAGTGATCCAACTGCGCCACTGAATCTCCGGGACACGCTGACAGGGAATTTGTTTGCTAACTACAGGACTTTCTCAAAGGAAGCAGGAATGTCAGCTTCAGTGCGTACTCCACCGACTGGAATGGGATCAAGTCTCAACTAAGTTCCGCACAATGTTTTCAGGGGAAAAGTGGAGAATGTTTTATGGAATTTAAGTCGGGATTTGGCCCGCGTCCTAGAACATACATCTTGCTATGAAAACTGCTGAAACACTTTCAAGTGGGCAAGCCACAAGTGTCCTTGGAGCTCTCCAGTCAACTGGAAGTCACACAGGCAAACCCTCCTCAAGTGGAAGAGCTTGAAATTGGAAGAGGGGGGAGTGAGGGAGAGGCAAATAATCTTGGAATCTTATCTGTTAAACAGAATGGTTCGCTTGTGCCTACAGCATGAAGTAGTTACAACTTGTTTTCTGCTATTGTCACAGATCCAATATGTTATTCCAGCTAAATCATAATCTCTGCCTGCCTCGGTTCATCCATGTGTAAACCTGGTTCGCTAACTCTTACCTTAATGTGTCATGGGGCTTAATTAATAACACTTAGGTCTTTTAAGCCCTCTACAAACATTAACTACTTCTTGTAACAACTCTCTGAGGTATTATTATCCCCATTTTACAGAGGGAGAAATGGCAGAAGAGGCTGCGACTCGCCGAAGGCAACATAGTAATAGTTACACTCAGAGATCCTCTTCACAGACTAACACATTGTAACAGGGGAAACTTATCAAGAAAGGCAAAGGCAACAACTTACAACCTCAAAATTACTTTGTAAAGCGCCTCACAAGCAACTGACAACCATGAAAAACCCCACCAGGCACAACAGGCTTGGGATCGGAGCAAGTGCTACAGCCATCATCACAGAGGAAGAGACAGCCCAGGCTCCAGCTCACCAGAACGGCCACAAAGAAACACTGAGACCTGTCCTCTCACGCGCTCCCAAGTGCCATAAAATTGAGCAACAGGCTGCACAGCCCTCCTCAGCAAGCGAGCAGACAATCAATGCGGCATGCAACGTGCTAATACCTTGCGCCGCGCTCCCGGTA
>JAOEHX010047264.1:14581-25455 GCA_025448015.1 Bolborhynchus lineola | reverse complement strand
TGCAATTATTCAGACAAATCATACTCTTCAATCTCCTGGGACTCAGTTTATTCCAATAATTGAGAGGGCTTTTTTCTCCTCCGTTGTTCTGTTTTTGAGGGCAAGGTTATTTTTTGTGTGTATGATCCTTCAATTATGCAAAACCCACAGCAAATATGTAATAAAATATGCAACAACTCTATTGCTTATTTCTGTGGTCTGACATTTTCGTTTCATGTCATAATGAGTCTAATCAATCCAACCCGCATTACACACACATCACATTCCTAACCAGTAGCAATTATAAATAGAGATCTGATTTCTTTCTTAGAGAATTGTACAAAAATTAATGTCACTTGTCACAAAAAGAGTTCAGGCGACAAAGAGCAACACACAAAACTTAAGTATTTTAATTTGACACCACTCTTCATGCAGTTCTCAAATCAAAAGCAACACTGTTAAATTCTATTATTAGTCCTCCTGCTTGGATCATCACTGTGAATAAAGGCACTAATGAGATGGAGACCTGAAAAGCATTGTCTTAGAAGCCATGAAACTCAAACTGAACAATTTGTTCCTTGGGATTAAAAATCCTCAGTAAATCACATGTTCACCAAGAAAAGGCTGAAGTACTGAACAAGGAGCACCTGTAGCAGCTCTGTTCCTGTCTGCACAAGTGCCAGGTTATCTCTTAGGTGACAAACACATGAGTCTTCTCATGACCTGTATCAGAGATGCTGTACCCATTGCGGCTGGGATGCTGTGCTGGCAGCTTTCCACTGGGGCCCAGATCCTCACAGCTGCCCACAGACAGCACTTTGCTGCTCTCCTCCAACACACTTGCCTTTATCTTCCATGAGACCACAACCACAGTTGTCCCAGTTAAGCAGGAAGTTTCTTGCACCAGTTCATGCCGTCCCAAAGACCCAACTGGTCTCACTTTGGCAGCTGCAATAAAAACAACTGCTCCACTTCAAGGAGCAGCCAGTTGTTGCAACAGCCTCTGCCCCAGCTGATGCAAGTGGGAAACACCAATGTTTCTTCATATCAGTTACAGAAGTGTTGCCTTGAATTTCACTTGGAAGCTACCCATTGGGCTTGTCCATGTGGTGCATCAGCCACTTGTTCCTTAAGAAGTTCAAACAGGGGGGGAAAAGGATGTAGAAGCTGGAGGAACACAGAGCAATTCTGCAGCTATGGCTTCTGTATCTGTCCCCAGAAGTGTCTGTATCACACCCAGAATACATGCTTTACCAACTCAGAAGTCAGTGGGCTGCTCCAGTTTCAATTCCCAGTGCGGCCCATCACTCAGTCGCATGCCAAGTGTGAAATGCAGACTGTGACTGCAGCAGAGATGGGCACAGGACAAAACATCAGCGATTCAGCCTCAGCAATCAGATGTCACATCCATTTCTTAAAAACATCTGCCTGTTCTGCAAACTGTATTAATGGAGGGAAAACAAAAGCTGAGTCTTGCAGATATGCAAAGCTCAGACAACAACAAACCAGGTCACTGATCAGATAGACTCTCTGGGTGTACTCACTGTGAAAGGTGGCATGAGTTTTGTTTCCTTACAAGGTAGATGGACGGGAATGCCTACTGCAGAATTTTCTCACAAAAAGTGAGTGACACAACGAGGGATACAGGACATTTGTATACAGACCTGTTTAAGCTGAATCCCACATCGCATACACTAGACTAGGGGCACAAGAACTGCACAACTTTTACTTTCAAGTTACCTGAATCTTGGACAGAATGCCCATGGCCATGCATGCTAGGACAGACTTCGGGAAGCCTAACAGCTCTCCAGCAGCTACTAAAACCCATGTTCACAACAAGAGGCTAAAAAAATATCAAGTGATCTCTTATGGAATTATATAATCATGGTTCGGGTTGGAAAGGACCTTAAGATCATCCAGTTCCAACCCCCTGACATGGCAAGGGATGCCTCACACTAGACCATGTTGCCCAAGGCTCTGTCCAACCTGGCTTTGAACACTGCCAAGGATGGAGCATTTACCACTTATTTGAGCAACTTGTTCTAGTGCCCCACCACTCTCACAGTAAAGAACTTCCTCCTTACATGTAATCTGAACTTCCCCTCTTTCAGTTTGAACCCATACCTCTTTGTCCTGTCACTACAACTTACTAGGTCCCAACTCACCATTGAACAAAGTAATAAGACAGGCAGGATCTAAGGAGTCTCCTGTATTCCACTGACCCCTTGAGGCCCCGTCCCTCCAAAAGCAACAGCAGTGACAAAGGTTCAGTTTTTGGTGACCTTTGCTATCACAAAACCCCTCAAGTTCCATTTAGCGTATGAAACTTTTTCATACCTTTCTAAGTCCTTCATACAGTCCCAGTACCAGCAAGTGCAGATCACTGGATTTATTTCATATAGCAAACTAAATAGAAACCTGATAGTTAAGTGCAAAATAAACAATTGCAGACTTTGAATAGCAATGGCTATTCCCTCCTCCCCTCTGTGTGTAACTTCCAAATGCTGAGTAAATCAAAGCCTACAGACAAATGCACACTGTGGGCCAGATCTTTCAGCAGGTATAAGTCAGCATGGTCTGAACAACTCCTCATACATAATTACACTGCCAAATACTTGATGAAAAGAATTGGGTGGATGTCAGCATATGCTTTGTGTAAAGCAGACAAGAGGACCTTTGTCAGACAAGAACTAAATTAACTCACTATAGGAACTGCATCATGAAAGAAAACCACACTAGAAACACATGTGCAGGCCTGAAAATGGGTAAAAAGCATGAGGAATGTCAGCTGAGGTCTCCTCCTTACAAGGAAAGAGGTTCAACAGCAAGGGATACTATTATACATTGCATCCAGAGAACTAGTTTTATAGGAACCAGCAGGCTTGGCTTGAATATATAATCTGAAAGGCAGACTATTCCTCACGTTTTCTTTGGTGTGTCTTTAAATGAACCACTCTCCTGACACAGCAGTACCAAACAGCAACATATTCCACAGGGGATCACAGGGCCTTTAGGCTGAATGAGTGCTTGGTAAAAGCTGCTCCTGGTTTACATGGCACACTGCAGCAGGGAGCACAGAGCCAGAGATGCCTAGAAGCTATCATGTCATTTTTGAGGACAGGGCTCGGTGGGTTCACATCAGCAGGGTGCTTGTATGTGAGCCACAGTCAGTGCTGGCTATTCTGTCTTAAAGGCAGACAAAGGAGGAAGCAAGCAGAAAGAGACAGAAACACGTGCAGGGAGGAGAGCAGCAAGTGACTCACATGCTGTGTTGCTGCCTGTGAGACTAGTCTGTGCTAGTTGGAGCTGGGTATTACAGATAACAACTCCAGCAGTCTGGATTGCATAGATACCAGGTTTGCAGCCTACACATCTGCCAGATTTCTTGCTAGATACTGAAAACCAGTGTACATCTATCTAATCACTCACCAGCAACAATTCCCCTTCCTTCAATCTTCTTTTACACAGCTTCATCTTGCCCAAGAGACTTGAAAATAGTAACAACAACTGATTTTTTGCTGGAACAGCGGAACAAGAGAACTGATAAATTAAGACTTAAAAAAAAAAGAAGAGATAAAGTTTAAAGTTTAAGTTTACCAATTGAAAATCATTTCCAAAGCAATGATTCAGCTTAGTGTGTAATCTTACACACAAAGACACAGGTTTTCCACATATTAAACGAACGATACCTAGCACAAAAGACAGAATCATAGAATAGTTTGGGTTGGAAGGGACCTTCAAAGGTCTTCTAGTCCAACCCCCCTGCAATGAGCAGAGACATCTTCAATTCAGGTGCTCAGCTTTCCTTCAAAAGGCCCATCCCACAGGTAGGTACCTAACAAATAGGGACAACTGCAGTCCAGTACAATAAGGCAATTTCAGCCTAACACAAAATCTTGCTGGCACTGATGCTGAGGCCACACAATTTCAAGAAAAGCTCTCAGACCTTTCCTGGTGTGAATATTTAATGTTTTGAGGGATTTCTGTGTTTAAAAGTTACCCCATCAGAAGCACACACTGCTCTCTCACACACTTTCTGTTAAATTATAGATAACCAACTTGAAAGATTGCTCACAAAACCTCCAACTCCTCAAACAAAGCAAGAATTCCTCAATCAGACAGGCTGTGGACAAAGCAGATTACCAGCCTGGCCTGCAAGTTCAAACAGCCTGTTGAAAAAGGCAGGATCACATTTCTATGTGGAAAAAAATAGAGTTATTACTACTAAATATAACATGTCATCTTTTTCTTCCCCTATGTCATTTAGGCAAACATCCATCTCTGCTTGTTCCAGTAGATAACAACAGGTAGCAAAGGTAAAGTCAAGTTCTTGTTCAAAATCACTTCGGATTTGAGCACTCTCCCCCAGGTTCACCCAGAGTAGAGCAGGAATAGGAAGTACCTGCACACAGCGCTTGGACCCATCTTAAAAGCCTCAAAACATCCACAAGGTAGCCAGAATTCCCATACAAATTCAAACTGGGGAGTGGGAAGGGGAAGACTCAAGTATCAGGATGTTCCAAATTGGCACTAAGAATTGTAATTCTGTGCTAATTACATTGGGGGAATGGAGGAGGGGAGCAAATAAAAATCAGCCAAAGAGGATCTGCTTGCTATGGTTTGTAGAAGGCAACAGAGAGAAGGATTTATTCTGCCCCACTGAAAACTTTATTCAACACTGTGTCAATGACTGTGAATATAAAGCGTTGCTGCTGTTTCCTTATATCATTCTCTGCTAAGGCACTCTCTGCCATCCCAATTCCCACTCCCTCTCGCACCTTTACAAAATGTCAGTGCAGTGACTTTCAAGGAATTCGGGCCAAGTTCAAGAATTCCCATCTGCTCCTGATGGAGAAGAATGAGATCAGACTGTAAATGAGTGGCAGACTCCTAGCAAGAAGACATGCAAACACAATTTGGACACTTATGAAAGTCAGTCCCAGCTTCTTTCATTCCAATTAAAAACTTCAGGCTTGCCTCTATCTCTCTGTAAAGCAGCATTCACATATTCAGCTCATCATCCTTTTAGTATGATGAACTCACGGCATGTGCAGGCAAGCACTCTCCAGACATTTCATTAATGTACATTTAACTTAAAAATGGTTAGATTTGGAGACGTGCATGCACAAGATGAGGCTTTCAAGGCTTAAAGAGTAATTAGGTCTTCAGAAAAGTGGCTTTGGTAGTACATCTTCTTACAGTTACTCAAATTCAAACCAAATAGATGTTTAAATCAGTACTTCTCATTAGACACCAGTTCTTCCTGTTTTAAGAGCTTTTCTGAATTGCTTTGCACTGTGTATATAGGAGTATGTACTCATGCGGGTAGTCAGCTTGCAGGGTTGTTCCCCTGGACAAACCTATACACGCACACAACCGGCGTTCCAAAGTGTTATTCATAATTTGTCTTTATAGTTGGTAGCACTACAGAAATAAATATACAAAGGACATGCTTCATATCAAAACATCAGTCTTTCAAGTGATGTGCAGGAACAAACAGCAGAAATAGAACAAATAACTGAAGACCAGGGCAGCATGCCTGCTCGAGTCATGTGCTGGAACAAACCTGGGTCAGTGATTCCCTGAGTGCTTGGAAGGAAGCATCCAGAATACAGAAAGGCCATAGCAATGAAAAAGAAAGAGAAAATACACTCAGTTTCTTGGTGGCTCACATGCACTTCTTCATTTACGCTCTGAAGTGCATAAATCTGGAGTCACTTCCTGGACCTACCTCTATGGTAGTCCAGGGTGAAAATGAGGAGCAGAAGCCTGGATCCACCGACTGGACACTTCCCAAGTTACCTTCCTGGCATTTGTAAAGCTGAGATCAAACTTTCTTATTTTGTAAGATAGAGAACATTAAAAAAAGAAAAAAAAAAAGCCTATTAAAAACCTCAAACCAAATGGGAATCGAGCTACTTGCTCAAGGCTGTAAGAGAAATAAGGTAGAGATGGAAACTCAAGGTGGATTCTGCCAGTGTTCAAAGCTAGATCAGACAGGGCCTGGAGCAACTTGCTCTAGTGGAAGATGTCCCTGCCAGTGGCAGGGGGCTGGAACTGAATGAGCTTTAAGGTCCTTTCCAACCCAACCCATTCTGTGATCATGAAGTCCCACTTGAGCCCTGTAAGATGCCCTCCTGCATTTGACCTTCTACCACACTTCTAGTAGTGATTACCAGTTCAGTAATTGCAAGTCATGCCTACTTCAACAGAAGACTTCCGAATTCCCCATCACTGGGAAAACCTACCCTAAACTCTGGTGGGGAGTACTAGACTTCCTTTTAATCCCAAGTGTCTCCCTTGCTTCCATCCATTTTTTTTCCTTTAAGTCCACTTAAAAGGAGAATAAATAGTCCATTTCTCGTTTATTATACATATAAACATACAGATATATGTGTACATACATACACACACATACATGCAGCCTTTGTAATAATCAGATCTTGACGAATCACCTCTATTTGATTATTTTACAGTGATTCTTGTACAAAGCAATCCACAAACGTGCAAGCTATTAAGAAAATATGTGACAAAACCAAAGTCTGATTGGTGGACTGAAGTTGTAGCTTGAATAAGACATAAGTCTGTTTAGCATTAATGCCAGAAGATCCCTCTCACTCTCAAAATCTGACATGCTGCTTGCTTTATTAGGTTTAAATCAACTATCCATTTAATTTACATTAAAAATAGGAAAATAGAAATCTAAATAGTGCATTTATAAATGAAGTCATGCAAAGACAACACTTTTTTTAATTGATTTTCAGTTTGGAAGTTTACTTCATGCTGCTGAAGAGTGCAGTCCAGAAGGCCAGCACTAGAAGGCTGTTGATGTAACCACTAAGATTTCATTTACTAAGAGCTGATCAGCTCAAGGCTTCCTTTTCCACTAACTGAATACCACAAACTGCCTCCAAGTACAGTAAGATCTGAGTGTATGAGCAAGAAATTATTATCTTATGCACCACATAGAAGCACAATTTCACAGATCCAGAAAATCAAACTTTTTAAAACTGGGAGAAGAAAACAGAAAGGCAGGAGCATGCTTCACCCCAGGCAAAAAGCCACTGCAGATCAGATTAACTTAGAATTTATGAGACTTTAGTCAAGAAAGTAAAAATGAAAGTCTGACCCGTAAAAAGCAAGGTCAGACGTTCCATTAATTTCCTTTTCCATTTTTGTGAAGCACATGGTACAGGGTCACAGAAAAGCCTATTACAGGTCACAAATATGCCACCAGTACCCATCCAAGAGTTTCCCTTCCAATCTAAGGACAATTACCAACAAAACAGAAGACACCACTCCAGCACCAAGCTGAATAAAGCAAGCCAGATGTCCCCATCAGCAATCCCATGCAATGGAAATGACAATAGAGAGAACCAGAGTCTGGGGCTGGCACAGCTCCCAGTGCACTGGGGCTAGTCCCTCTCACAGAAGGACATTACAGTTGCTCATACCCCCTACTCACCACAGGAGCCTTGATAACACTTGTGTTTACTACTGTAGGTCCACAGCAGTAACTTTACAGTCTTTACCTTTAACCTTCCCCATGTTCTAGCAGTGTTAAGGCCATGCCTCTTATTCCACTCAACTCCATCTAAGCCCATTTTAATCACACACACAGAAGCTTTCTTCCCTTCCAATATTTGTAGTGAACATAACATTAGAAGATGAAAATTTTTCCTTTCTTAATCTTCACAACACCTTCTTCCACTAAATGCTTTGTAACACACAGCAGCACAACTACTGGAAACCAGGGATTTATAATGGAAACTTGATCATCATAAGGTCCTTTCCAACCCTAACTATTCTATGATTCTATGTAACCTTAAACACAGCACAAAGCTGCATGAAAACCCTGACATGATTCTGGAGAGAAAGCCTAACAATTCTGTCCCCTCATAAAACACACAAACTACTGCTGCATGCTCTCAAACTTCATTAACTGAGGCTGGGCACAGCAGCAACGAACTGCAGTCTGTCTCACCTGCATTTAGTGCCTGAGCTCATTGCTGCCACCACCTGTGACCATTCCCATGCTAACAAGGAAGGGGAATAGAAAAACCTGCACTAAATTAGAGTCTGGTTTTGTGATCACAAAAGGAATAAGGGAACAGTCAGTCTCAATAGTAGTCAGTGTGGAGGCTTACTCTCCTTACTTGGCCATTGGATATTCAGTTATTCTGTGCCTAGTATAAACACCTACCCATTTTTCCAAACCAGTGGCTCTCATTATCATCCTCATTCCTTTGCTGTTATCAAACTAGGCTTCTTCTGGGAAAGGCTCATCAGCTGCAAGTAACACTGGCCACTTAGCATCATAGCTGGAAACTGCAATTAGGATAGTAGATCACCACTATCCTCTGCGCACAAGAGATAAGAAGTGACAAAGATATATAATGATATGTAACAATATATAATGATGCTATTTTATTAAATCAGTAAAAGAACACTGACGTGAACAAAATTTAGCCTTAGTGAACATCTGAAATTTAACAGCCCTAGGTTAATAGCCCTGATGAGGACTGCCATTACAAACATCTCCAGGAATTAAACACAGGGTAAGTTCTACTTATTTCTGCTATTAAAACATTCTTACACCTAAAGAGCTCTGGATTAAGATTTATATAAGTGAGAGACCTCATCTAATCAGGAATAGGCTGTAATAGCCTCTGATTCAATTTACTTTGTGTTCATAGACTATGCACAAAATACTATAAAACACAATAAAAAAAGGATAAAAGCAAGGAGCTGATGTAGCAAAAAGACTAAGCAGTAGCAATGGAAAACTACAACACAAGAAGGGTGTTTAAACATAAACTCTGCATGTGCAGTTGTGAAACTGAAACTCCCAATATCCCCATCACATTACTCTGTATGCTGCAGATGAAACAAAGCAGTGGAGAATAACAGGGCCATATTGTCTCTTCGGAAAACTTCACCATCATGGAAAGTTAATAAAGGGAATAAAGGCAACAAGCAAGACTAAGCAAGCAGAGAATAAAAAGTAATAGTATCAATTCAAGTAGTTAATTTTTTATTCATGGGTATTCTTGCCAATGGCTATCACAGAAGCATTTTATCCTTCACAGATGCCACCACAGGGCAAATGTTTTCTAAAATACTGATTTATTCTTAAGTTCAGAGGAAAAAAAAAAACCCTTTCCCAAGGCATTAATTGGCTTCATCCCACAATCCAAAGCCTGCACAGAAGGAAACAGCAGGAATACTCACAAATCTTTAAGAGAGGTGTCATCACAGTAGACAGCCACATTTAGGATTCAAGAATCAGAATGTAAAACAAAAGAAAGTTTAACCTCAGGGAAAGCCCTTTGACACTGAAACAATCTAATAGAAGGGGGGGCTGCAGATGCTTAAGTATTCTGCTGATTGAAATTGCAAAGCAAATTAAAGTATGTTTTCATTTGGGAACACTGGTTAATTTATCTGCCAGTGATCCCTGACTGAAGGTATGTGTATTACTAATCATTTTTCATAGGGCTTCCAAAGGAAAAAAGGAGGAATAAAAATACATTCTGTGTCCTCAAAGGGCAATTGAGAGCTTTATCCAAAGCCCTTCTGGGCACTTCACTGATCAGCAGGTGGTATACGCATGAATTCTTCACACCTGGTCTAGACCAGCCACCCCAGTTCACTACGGTGAGTGTCAGCCATCTTTTAGGCACAAACTCTAAAATCTATCTTTCTTGATGACTATAAAGGAAGACAAAACCAGTTCAGCTGGATGGGATGAACACAGGGTTGTATAGACTAAACCATTAGGTGCTTATAGTACTGACATGACACTGAAACAGCACATCAGACCTTTGACAGTTAAAAGATGGTGTTTTCTGCATAAATGAGTGATTCTTTCTCCCCCCCCCATGCTCCATTTGCTCTTTTATCCAGTCACTGGATTTTAGACAAGTACCATTCAACAGCAGGGTGGCCAGCTGACCTTCACTGGGTATCCTGACAGCAGCGTCTGTGTCCTTGAAGCCCTAGTGCACTGCCAGACCTCTTCTCCCATGCCTTAAGTAACAGTTTATGGGGTTTTATTATTTATTCAGTCCAACTTTTCCAACACAGTTTTCTACTTTGAGTATAGCTCTAATACAGTAAACACATCTCTGCTGTCACCTAAAAAGCCAGGCAAATATCAGGGCTTCACTGCATTTACCTTGAAAAACCATGCCTCTAAAACACTTGCTATTGTTATCTTTAATTTTCAGCTTGACCCCTGTGATCAACTGTATGAAATACGAACCAGATGTTGATCAGAAGTTTCTGCTTCTTAATTAAACTTTTGTTTCATTTATAATGGGACTTCTCCATACATGTGACACATGGGAAGCAGAATAACCTTAACTATGAACAGAAATACCATGATGCTATTTTCTCTTATTCCCAGAAAAACATGCATATGGTGCATAGCTGTTAGGGCTTTTTTCCTAAGAAAAATCAATATTGAGTAACCAACATGACTGAAACCCAAAAGATACACAAATCCTAGTCTCAGAGCCTTAACAGAGAGGCTGCCCAGTTGCTTTCTACTTCTCTCCCTTCCTTTTCCTGCTTCAGGTTTAAGTACTTGCAATACCTATTTATCCCCTCAGTCCACTCCACATACTTTAACTGGAACCTCTAATTCAGGTAACAGCTTAAATCTCATTTTTTAAACTACACTTTTTAATCCATAATAAGTATGCAAACCAAGGTCTTTTTTCATTCCTTTTGCATAAATTGCTCTTCTCCTTCCCCAGTTTCCAGGATAGAGAATGTTGTTTGTTAGTATTTTGCTTCATAGTCTCATTAGCTGTCTCTTCTTCCCACTCCCAGTCATTTTGTATTTAGATGGAAATGTCTTTGGATGTAACAATTACAGCAATCACATCCCG
>JAOEHX010047264.1:3257-14481 GCA_025448015.1 Bolborhynchus lineola | reverse complement strand
CGTTGGAACTGAAAACACCATTTAATCTGCTGTGATTTTGTTGATATCAAATATTCAGATTAATAGTAAAGGTGGTGCTGGGGAAACTGTTACAGCTTTGCAAGGATGTAACCTACTTGATACCCATTTATTTTCTGGGCAAATATGCAAAGAAGTACATGTTCTTCTCCATGGATTCAGAAAGGCCTGTGAAAGGGTCATACAGACTGAAGGAGACTGTGCAGAAGTAGGTCCTTTTTCTGTCCATGCTCCTCATCATACACATCTGTGTGTGTGCCGCAGGATGCTGTCTGGAGATGACATGGGGAAGCACAGACTTTAGCAATGGTTGCACTTGGGTAAATGACTATCAGATGACTGATAGTCTTCTGCGCTGAAGGGAGGCAGGAAGCAGACTGTTAACAAGCCTAAAGAGTACTGGAAGGAGGCAATGGGATAGGATTGGCAGTCTTCCTTCAGAAACCAGAGCCTCACTGGTACAGCTGACCTAGTCTCCAGCCCAGCACTGAAGGCCTAGCCAAAACATGCCTAAATAATGGCTCCAGATCAGCTGTGTCTACAAGCATCCTGCTGGTGAGGACAAGTCATCTCTCATGTACTGTTCCTTCACCAGACAGATGCTAAACATGATCCCAAACCACTGTTTTAACCTGCATAAGGCCCTTCACACACCACACTGTACCTTGCCAGAACCTCATTTTAGATTGCATTTACTAACTCTGGTGGCAGAGAGAAACCCAAGGTTTTAAATGACTTTCATAACTCTCACTTTTGAAATCTAACTGAAACCAGTTTTAAGACTTCCTTCTTATGACTAATTCTCTTCATCCAGGCACCTATTTAAGAAAGAAATCATAGCAAGCTTTAATTTTCAAGGTTGTTTTTTACCCAAGGCAGCCCTTCCTTAACAGTCCATGTTTCTTCAAGACCTGTACATTTAAGTATCTTCTTGCACAGCCAGGGGCAACCTTGCATATTGAAAGCTTGCAATCCATGGGTTTCAACAAGCAAAGTACATACAGACTCAAATAATCCCACGTCTCCATTTCTCACTTTAGCTGAAAAGGATTCAACAAAATGCACCAGAGGGGAGAGCACTGGTATTGATTTGTATTCTAGAAATGAACAGACGTTAAAGATGAAAGTTACCTAAAGAGAAATCTTGATTGTTCAGTATTTGTAGCATTGTCTACATTTTATTCTCTGCAGAAAGGCTGTTGTAACATGAGCCTTTTGTTTGCTGAGGAGGCAGATAACTTGCACATCACACACCCTTACTTAAACTATTACACATGGAAAATGAATCAGTTCTAATGCTCTATGTGAACACACTCTCAGCTCTTATTCCTATCAGGCTGGCATTAAAAGAGGAGACAGGAGACAAAGTAAGTTCACAAAACCACCAAACTGCTGTTATTTACTTAGATAAAATCACCTGAAGCAGCCTGGGCACAGAGAGGAATAGACATTTTGCTCATGGATCAAACTTATGACATGAATTCTCACCTAAATCACTTTCTCAGCTTTGGAATAACTATTTATTGAATTGAAATAACTAGATACTGAATTCCTTGAATGAAATAAAAATCAAGAAAATCTCTCTGAATTTGGCAGACAATTGACAAATTTTGCTTGTTTCTCAAAAAAACCTGGTTCCAACTTCTTAGCCAGTAAATTTCAGCAGGTCACAAAGGGAGGAAGCCTTAAGCTGCTTAGATCAGGGGATAAGGGAGGTTAAGTTACACTGAATATTTCACTATGGCTAAACTACATATTTATTTTAAACTTAGTTGTAAATAAGATTTTTCCACATTACTTGTATATATTTCTAATCCAGTTTAAATTAATGTTTCAATCTACACTATATATATGCAAGAAAATACTTAAAGATGATGTTAAAACTCACAAACCAAGGCACTCCATCCCTTAACCAGTCTTTGCCAATTCTGAATTTCAGTTAGCATTTAAGTCTTACAACCCCAATCGAGAATCTAAAGTACACTCATCCTGAGCTCCTCCTGGATAATACTCGCTCCCGGATCAACACTGGCAGGATGCTTGCACAAAGACAATAACATAGTGGCTGCTGTCATACCTCCTTGAGCTAAGTTAAACAGCAGAGTGGTGATAAAGCAGTGCTGCTTTATCACACACCAGGCACCTAGAGTAGGATCAGGTTCATGTCAAACTTACATCCAGCAGAAAGCCTTCAGGCTCTGCTCATCTGGATTATTCTTCCCTGGAGAAGCAGAAAATGATTCTTCAAGAGCCACACTGCCTAAGAGCTAAAGTCTTCCTTTTCTTCCTCCTACAGCACAGCTACCTGCGTTTGGGCAATGGCTGCTGCGGATACAGGGTGCCTTTTTCCTGCCTACCTTCTGTCCTTGCCTTTACTGGCAACAACAGAAACCACCTGGCTCACTGTATCAGATAGCAGAAGCTCTCCTCATCACCCTGCAGCAGTTCCCACCTTCTTTTACCCCCTCTCCTCTCTTTTCCCACCTCTCTGCATCAGCCCTGCTCCATGGAGCTGGCTTAGCAGTCAGAAAATGCACAGGGGATGCAAGGGAGATGCAGCTCCAGTATAGGAAGTTTCAGTGTCTAGAGCAGTTCTGCACAGAGAAGTGGAACCTCAATGTAATCTTGCTGCGTGTTGGCTAAAAAATACAGAGCAAACATTGGATTGTGTGCATCTGTGTACACATCAGAACAACAGGAGGCAAAGATGGTCAAAAAGACAAGGGCTGTAGGAACTTTCCATGCAAATGCAGGAGTGCCAGGGGACATGGCAAAGGCCAAGATGGGCATTCTACAGTGACAGCAAGGACAGCAGCACTGCAGCAGAGAAACCTGAACTGGTTTAATTGGGTCCTTCTCCTTATAAAATAGTTATAAAAAGAAACATGAGATTAAAGGACCAGTTGAAACTGCTGTGCTAATAAAACACAGGAAACCATTGATCTCAATAAGTCATTTACTAAATGCTTGCAGAGAACTGAGTCTGTAGGGTTAGAATACCTTATTAATTCTCATTAAATTTCTTTACAAGGAACTGTACATGTTTAAAGTTAAGCACAGCAGCAGGAGAGAACCCATTCCCAAATGATTCTACAGTGATCGTGTGTTTGCTGTAATTCTGAAGGCAATGACACCACAGCTTTTCCTGTGTAAATGCAAGGCTGACCATTTCAGAAAATGCAACCTGCCCAAATAACTTAAGACAGTACCACACCATCTCAAAAAACAGGGGTAATATAAGGAGTCCAGTGAAAAACACTCAGAAGCATATACAATTTATCTTCTTTCTTCACATGAATGACTGCGCAGCTGAGGTCCCTTTAACCTTAAGCATCACCAATAGATTAACCCATAGCACAGAAAGCCAAAAAGCAGAACAAGAATACAAAAGGAGAGATGGAATTTATTTAACAAGGTTTACAATAGCTCCTGGCACATTTCTACCTCAAGAAAAAATAGGAATATTGAAAAGACACTTACCATGGGATTCTGTAAACATGGGTGGATGCTCACAAACCACTCAGTATCACATGTGATTGCAAAAATTCACTGTCTCCTGAACTCGAATGCAAATGCCCCAAGTTATAAGTTTATGCAAGCTTCTGCCAGAACTAGACATTCTCCTTTATTTCCACAGCTGCTGAAAAGCATTATCGCATCCATACTCTATCATGTCCAAATTTTCCTGGCTTTTGAGATGATCCTATTTAAAGCTAGAGCTTGAATGGATGTTTAACTCATTTCAAAAGGAATCTGGTTATACAGCTCCCTTTATGAAAAATTTAAATTGTTTGGCTAAGAAGCAGTGTCTTTTTACCCCAAGATGCTTCTTCCACAGCCGTTAAGTCAGTAATACAAAACAAAAACAGGGAAAGGAACCAAAATGCTTTGTAACTAACAGGGAAGAGGGGTTTGGTTTGTTTTCATACAGCTCAAACAGAAGAAGTTTCATGACTTAAGTAAAAGGAGTGCAAAAGGGTTTGGAGAAGGAAGGTTTCCATTAAGCAGATCCGAACTGGTTCTGCAGTAATCTGAGCTCTGTATGAGCTCACTTTTTGCTGTGCAGCAGTCAGGAAAGAAGCAAAAACTTCTCAGAAGGCAGGAGGGAGCTGATGACAGATAAGAGGGCAGGAGGGAGCTGATGACGGATAAGAGGGCAAGAGGCAATGCAGGGGCCATCTCTGAAATAACGACTAGCCCTATACTACAGCCTGACATGAGAGAGCCTTTTTAAAGCTACAAACTTAAAAGGGAAGTTAACTTCAGTGGTGAACCAGGAAATGAAAAAAATGGGCTGGAAGAAAATGATGGATCTCCCTGTGCTCCAAGAAGCAGCCCTGGGAAGTCCTGGCTGTCAACTTTATGGTCAGAGAATCCCAGTTCATAGTCACCAGGGCTCTCCATCCATATAGACTGTGATTTCAGGATGATGTTTCCTTTCTGCCACCCTTTGCTGGCTATCAGGAGAGGCTGCTATCAGCTATGGCAAACTCCCCGCTGGGAAGAAGCTGTAAGGCCACTCAGAACAGTCATTGTGCTGTGAGCCTCAACTGCTTCATGGCTCTGGCAGAGACATCCTGGCTTAGGGAGACATCCTCCACCTGTTTTTAAGTCAGCTCTGATTCACAGCCATATAATCATTTTGATAGAGCAGCAAAATGCTTTCTTGCAACAGCAGTGCCAGCAACATTCTGGCAGCATCTGAATTTACAGGAAACAGGCTATCAAGGAGCGTCCAGCTCACTAGTGGTTTCATCCCTGCTGCCTGAAGTCCACCTTCACTGCCAGCACTGACACTGCACAAGGGCAACGTCGTTCCTGCAATAGGTGATGCAGGTAAACCTTTGGAGAGGGGCCCCACCATCCTCCCACAGGAGGATGACGGAGGGTAAGAGAGTCACACAAACCTGTAGATGAAGGGTGTCCCAGCTCACATCCAGTGCCAGGGCTACACGTGGGCTCTGCCCTTGTGGGGTACCAGGGGGGACCGCTGGGCTCTGGAGGGACACAGTGACATGTGGTTCGCCCGATGGAGATCTGACAAGACCCTGTTTCGTCTCAGGCAGCACAGCAAACCTCCCTTCTGACGCCTTAATGTTTCACAGAATCATCTGTGTTAAACCTCACTGGCTGAGCCTCAGGATTAGAGATAAAACCCATGAGATTCAGGAACGAAAATAAAAGCAAAGTGATCAGAATGGTTGTTTCCTTCCTTACTGCTCATCACCATAACAGTACCTAAACAACAACCACTTGCAGGCAGCACTGATACTGGATCTAGTCCCTTCTGAAGAGGCAGGCTGGCTGCTACTGGTCTCCAGCACAAAAAGTGGAGAACTACCTAAAACCTTGCATTGGTTTGGAGTGAGGAGATTCATTTCTCCAGCCTCCATCAGCTGCCCAATACCTGCTCAGACGGTTTAAATCTGACTTACTGGGTTGAGCTGCATTTGCAGAAAGACCTCTCATCAGCAGGAACTGGGTTAATGATACGGGAGGAGGCAAGGCACAGGCTTTGCTGAACAGGAATTTTCCTCTCCAAAGAATTCTGCAGGTGGCATCCTTCACCTTGCAGTAAATCAAGGCAACCCTGGACAGACCTCATAAGCAAAGTTAACAGGAGTCTTGCTGCAGGTTCCATACTTTTTATATATAGAAAGGTGATTTTAAACAGTTTAATGAAGGTGACTCTTTAGGGCACACAAATGTAGGGTACCACAACCTGAACCACCAAGGTTTCTTTGCACATAGAGACTTGCCAGCCAATTCTTCTTCAGCTTCACTGCAGGATGGCAATGTAGATGGAAACAGAAGTATTTCTGATAATAAGGAATAATGACTAAAGAGAGTCGCTCTGATTTTTATTTATTACATGGGCAAGAGGCCAGACAGAGCATTTAGTTAATTAAAATTTTATTGGTAGTAGAAAGTGGTACATTTCTGATATCCTTTATTTTTCCCCTCCCCTGTAGAATGTGGTCCTCAGCCTTCCTGACAGGAAAGACCCTTGCCTCGGCTGATAAGAGGAAATGCTGTATTAAAAAAGGCAAGTTCTGAATAAAAACCCCAGAAGGCAGGAAGCAGGAAAAAAAATAATGAGATCCTGATACTCTGCAAGTTGGCCAAATGTATCAACCCTTGTTATATTTGTTTTTCATGAGTTACTCACCAGGCATGTTCGTGCACTGGGAAGCATACCAGATACAACATGTGGTTATTGGCCAGCAGAGATAATACAGTAAGAACATAAGCTCAGGTCTGCAACAGCTTTCCTTAATAGGTATTTCCTATGTAAGCAAAGATTGGCCCTACATGATGTGACAGGCCACTGATACAAAGAAATTGCTTTATGATATGATCTTTGACTGTGGAAAAGAAACAAACCCACACACACTCCAAACCTCAGCCAACATATATTCACTGTGAGCTGAGTGAGTTTCATACCAGCGTGTCTAAGTGTCCACTTCAAATATAGCCAGCTTTGATCTTTCTGTGATATAACCCAGCAGTACGTTGAATTCAGTGGTTAGTCTTCCAGCTCAAAGGCCTGAAGCCTGTTTACAAATCCATAACAATTAGAAAGAACAGGAGTTTCTACCCTCATTTTAAAGATCTGGCAATGCACACCTTGGTGAATTACGGGAATAGCTCAGTCAGTTACAAAGTGATAAATTAACAGTACATCTTTAGGGTTGTAAACAAATGAGGGGACTGAAACACAGAAGGGTTTTTCTCCCTTTTCTTCAGCTTTACAAAGTTCTTACGTTGCTCACTGGTCAGAAGTTAGCAAGAATAAAAACATATTTACTGTGCCCCATCTCGGCTACCCACCAAATGACAGTTAACTAGAGCTAAAGGAAATCAGCGTGGTTTGCTTGCACAACAGGCTTGCTAAAAAGATAGCTACCATGTTGTAAAGCATTCAGATGTGAAGTAGGAAGAATCTAGGATGCCGTTCTCATGCCCACATCTTAGTTAAATCAGTATGGCTCTAGCAAAACCAGACTGCAAGAGCTGGCCTGCAAGAGCCACCACAGGGAGTTTCCTTGGTACAAAGCTAAGCCACAAAAACATATCAAGAGAAACTATTTCACAATCAAGAAACAAATGCAGGATGAGGTCAGGTATTTAAGTCAAATAACCTGAAATTTCTTATATGATAATTTAATGTGCACTTGTAGCCCTCTTCATAAGTTTTGTCTAGTTTTTAAAGGGTTTGAAGCATCCAAGACATGAAGCTCCCCTAGATTTCATGTGAACTGGTGGCTGAGTAATGAAAGACTCCAGCCAGGAGTCCAGGCTTATTCCAGTGCTGCTACACCACAGTTACGAGGAACAGCCCTTGGAAGCATATTGAGAAAATAAAACCCAAAACAAACAAACAAAAATCCAAAACAAACTAAGAATTTGCATCAACAGGAAATGAATTGTCAGGAAAATAAATTCAAGGTTTATGGAAGGCAAAATGGGAGGATCCCCATGCTGGCTACATGTGGACTGGATAACAACATGGGTTTAGTTAGGCAGCATGGAGGAGCTCAAGCTTATGATACTGGTGTGAAAGGTTCATGCAAGCTTATCTCACGCACATCAGCGAGAATGTTTGCAGCTTCAGTTTGTAGCAGAAATACATATGGTACAAACAGATATACCAGATTATTTTGTTGTTGTTTTCTTTGACTTCAAATAGAATTTGGCTGTTAAAAATGTTTCATTTTAAGATTAATTCTTTTTTTTTCCCCACAAATTATTGGTAAGTATGTAGGGCGTCAACCACCACTCTGTTATTGGAGATGGCTGGCTGCAATCATACTGAGTAAATGATGATGGTATGCTTGCTGTTTTTAAGGCATGTTTTACATAAGTAAATTTTCTTAAGACAAGTCCTCTAACACTTGCTCCCATTTCATCTCACTTCTGCTGGTCAAGTCCTCTGTCTGACTTTGTTTCTTTTAAAAGAATTCATTTAATTTTGACAATCACCTTTTCATTTTTAACCTGCATTGCATTTTCCCTACCCATTTTCTGTTTGGACATGGCAAAGCTGCAATTAATTTATTCCTCCAGGTGGCTTTGCATATAACCTGCTAAAGATCATGTCAAAAGGCTACAGAAACTTTTACAATTTGCTAAAGATCATGTCAAAAGGCTCCAGAAACTTTTACAATTAACAGTTGTAGCTGTTCAGCAACTGGCTATCAGAAGTAGCCTCTGTGTTCAGCTTACTTAATTAGTTATAACCAATTACCAGTAGGTTGTTCTCTACTGTGCAATTTGTTATTGAGTGCTACAGCTTTTCCTTCGCCCATTTAAAAGTCTAATGTGGATTGCTGTGCTTGATTGATTAATACCTGCCTGGTAGGAGACCTATAGCAGGCACTTGATCCTGCTGCAACAGGACTCACTAGCAAGGTTTTCTCTAATGGCAGGTAGCCCAGGATCAGCATAACTCATTTCACAGATAGATCAGAGGATGAACCTCTGTGTGACGTACAGAGGCACCAGTGGGAGAGTCACCTTTTTCCCCTTAAACTGTGCAGATTTGTGATAAAGCAGAGAGCTTTATCCTCCTTTGTGTTTAAAACAAAAATTACTTTAAACTGGCTCCTTAAAATGCCATTGTGCTGTACAGGAACCCCATTTTTTTCTGGGAAGGCTGGAAATATCAGACTTATCAGATCTGGGCAGAAGGTATATAGAGAAGAGACTAGTTCCCCAAGGTTCTGCTCCTCCACGCCTCAGACAGCTTGCCAGGCACAGTAGCAGAGAAAGCTCCAGGGAGACCTTACTACAGCCATTCAAAGGAAGCTTATGAGAAAGATTGGAACAGACTTTTTTTAGTAGGGCCTGTAGTGATAGGACAAGGGATAATGTCTGCAAACTACAAAGGTACATTTAGACTAGGTATAATGAAGAACTTTTTTATAGTGAGGGTGGTAAAACACTGGAAGAGGTTGCCTGGGAGGTGGTAGATGCACCATCTCTGGAGACATTCAAAGCCAGGCTGGATGTGGTTCTGAGCAACCTGATCTAGTTGAAGGTGTCCCTGCTCATGGCAGGGGTGTTGGATTAGATGAGCTTTAAAGGTCCATTCCAACCCAAACTATAATGTGAGTCTGTGATTCCATGATCTTACCCTCTAGTATCTTCATCAGAAATTTCTCTGCTGGCTTTAGAAGACTCCTGTGACCATAGAAACCTCTTCCTAACAATGGTTATAGGACCTCCCAGATTCATTTCTTGTAGGGAGCCTGAAATTAAGGTTTGAATTGCTTTAACAAGATGATATGCTTGCCTGAAGATGCCTAATTCCTATCAGCTCATTTGGATTACTGGACAAGCCTTCCTCTGTCCTGTGATTTCTTTACAAAGCTGAAATTTTAGTGCTCTGAGTTTAACCATGTATGTAATGCGTAAACTGAGAAAAATATTTTCTAGTGCCAGAAAATTGTTGTGTAGCTATTTGATGAGATGCTGCAGTCTGGAGACCTTTTTCCGGGGAACGCTGCACGATAATGAATACCAAATAGAAATCATTAAATACAGGTAAATCTTAATGAACAGCATTTGTGTGATGAATGTGTTGAAATGAATGTATAATTAAAAAAAAGATTTGTTTATGAACATTCACCTGAGATTTTAGCAGCAGCAATCTAAAATGAGCAATGCTGTTCTTGGTGTATGCCAGTTTGACAAAATTTCTGCCCTCAGAGAGGGAACAGCAAGGGAAGCTTGATTTTACTGTAAAATACCAGTTGTATTAACTTGCACTGGAATTAGCCAATCTTTAAAACAAAATGAAGCTTTGAGGAGAAGAGTGAAATTAAATAATGGCAAATAATTGCAATAGATATTTTTGCGCTATGCCTATAGAAAGACCAGATAACTGATGGATGTGCATTTCTTACTGTAAGGGGCTCAGAACTTTGGCTAAATCAAAGTAACATTGCTGCTTTGCATGAGGTGGCTTTCCAAAACACAGCTTTTTTATATGTATGTAGCTTCATAAATTGCTTCTTTGTGTTTCCCAGCACCTTATTTTCACAATATTTGGCTTGCTTCAACTATTTATAGCACAAGTGTTTTTTACTTTGTCCCCTGGATGCAACCAAATAGTGTGTTTAAACTACCCATGAAAAAAATCATAATGTTAGATTAATCATTGAGCCAAGAAGACAAATAATACATATCTCTTAATCTTATTGGAGATTAAAGTCACAGTGCGGACTGTGGTTAAGTTTTTTTTTTTTTTTTTACCATTTATTAAGTCTATTTTAGGCTTACTTCTGAACAGTTTTGAGTGCTGAGTATAAACTGGGATCAGCACTTTCCGTGCTCACAGTGGAAGAGGAGTAACAACAGCAATGACTCCACACTGTAAATGGTTTAAACTTCTAAGTTTCTGGAGTTATCTAGCAGGATAGCTGGCTCTACATGTAATGACACTTGCTTATATTTTACTAAACAGTATTTTGCAGGCACATTTAGTGATGACTCTAAATCTGTCCTTCATGAATTAAGATAATGTTTAAGTTTCTATCTCCCTAAAGGAAGAATATAAATGTAGCATATTATGTTTAAAGCATCATTGTTGAGTTGATTTGAAAACCTCAGTTTGAGATGTGGACTTTGCCAGTACTGTTTGTGACATGACACAGAAGGTATCTGTAATCCTTTTCCTGTTGAATACACACTGCATGTTTAAAAGAACTTACTGGAAATCTCTTTACATTACATAAATGAGCAAAATATTAGAGAGAATGTGTATCATATTCTTTGTAAGAACATATGTACTTTAATTTTAAGTTATATAGATAAGCACACAAAAAATAAGAAAATCTGAAAATTGCTATTGAGTATACAGTTGAACTTTTCACTTTGTATTATGATCTAGAGCCAAATTCTTCCATGGTGTCTTGGTTACCTACAAAAATGTACACTCCTGGCACACACTGCAGTTTAAATAGAAAGTGTGAGGCTGCACGGAAGTGGAGAACTCAAATAATGTTAACCACATACAGAAACATTGACCTCTGTTCTTTTGCTTTTTCCCTTTAACTTGGAATACAGACCTTTTTGTTTTTGCTTTCTGTGCATCTTCCAGCCATATAGCACTTAGTTAATGTAAAATTGATAACGGCTTATTGGAGGAATCTGAGGCAATGACATTTTTAGTCCAGGGCTATAAAAGATGTTCTTCTGTCAC
>JAOEHX010047263.1:40374-54235 GCA_025448015.1 Bolborhynchus lineola | reverse complement strand
GGCAGGCCGGGAATGGTCGGCACGTTGTAGCGCGCCTTGAAGGTTTCGACGAAGGCCAGCGGGTCGGGTCCGTCATGGCTGTCGCTCTCGCCGCCCTCCTGGGGGCGGCTTTCATGTGGGTGCGGCCCCCGCGGCCCGGGGCGGCCGGTGCCACTGCCTGGCTCCCGTTGCGGAGCCCATTGCCGAGGGATCGGGCGCCGGCGTGGGGCTCTGTGTGGGGCTCCGGTCTCAGTGTGTGCGGGGAATGTTTTGGTCGAGGCCGGTGAAGTCGTGGGCAAGTTCAGACAGCTGCGGGCTGAACCTTCCTTAGGTGACTGCTCTGTCTCTGAGCGGCGCGTCCGAGCGTCTGATCATCTTGGTGTGGATAAGTAGAGTGCCCTCGGATGGATGCTAAACGTTTGTGTCGAGGATAACTTCTCCTGACAACTAATTCTGCTGTTACCTAGGGAAGGGAAATGGGAATTGGAATTCTTTCTGTCGGCGGTATAAGACTGTAACGTGTTCAGTGAATCGTTGTTTTTGTTACAGGAATTGAGTACGCATAAGTCCAGATTTTGATAATTCATGCGTAGTTTTCAACGTGAGTGAAGGAAATGTATCTCAAAGGTCAAGAATGAGCTTTCTGTAAGCTCTCAAACACTGTTTCTGTTTGATAATAGCCTTTTTTCTTTCTTATTTTCTTTCCCTGGAGTACCAGTGTTCATGAACAGCTTTTCGTTGTCACCTGCTTTGATTAGTTGCCCTTGACAGGCAGAATTCTGTCATGGGCTGCAGTCAAATCTGTGTTACTTCATAAATGAGATGAACAGGATTGAAATAGTGATTTGGGGGGTTTTGTTTTGAAACTTGTGCAGGACAAGAAGCTGAGAGTTGGAAGTTTCTTTAACATTTTTTTCCCTGATGTTTGGGATATGATAAAATATATCTGGATTCTCAGTGTTGTCCAGTGTTCCTGGGGACATATTTTAGATATTAGTGAATAGATAGCAATGTTGTCATGGTAATGTATAAAAGCATTAATTGTAATTCCATTTTCCTTTTGAATATTATTGTTTTCAGGTGAGAAATGCAAATTCTTGCTGAAAAGTTTGAATTGCCACATGTTGCTGGATGTTGATTTGCACTAGATTTTCTGAGCTAGAAGGTTAAGGCTGTGTCTATAGTGTGTGTGTTAATACATGCAAGTCTTCATCCCTTTGGGCTCTTATTTTCTAGGCATTTCCATGTTAGAAAGTGGTCAATTATTCATTTTTGGTGTGTTTTTTTTTTTGACAGTCTGCTGATTTTGAATTTAATTCTGCTTCAAGCTCCACATTTATGACAAAAAGCACATTTTACATAAGTGTGTCATGCAAATTGATTATTATCTAGCAGGAAGCTCAAACTCAGTGTTCTGGAATTTTTTGTTATAATGCCTTTACAAACTTTGGGACTAGTCGACACGATTTTCTTAACATTTAACTAAATTTGCCAGCAGGAAAATGCTCTGTCCTGATCTCAGTTTCCTTCTCATTTTTCAGCTAGCTCAACAAATACTGTGCCTGCACCAATAGGAGTGACTGTCAGAAGCTGGTGAGGCACTTCAGCAGGTTGTATTTCAGAGAGATTAGCCATTGATTCTTATAAATTAGGTCATTCAGCATTTAAAGCCTCTTCTGGGAGCAAGTATGTGCATCCTACTTTAGCTTCAGTTATTTGATTATTTTGCTATGGTTATACACTAGTGCAGGCTGTAAATGTTTTTTAATGGGCTTATGCTGAAAGCATTTCTGTGTGTTAAAAATTGAGGAAACACACCTGGGTTTGCATTTAAAACCACTTAAATTTACTTGCCAGGGTCCTAAGCTGCGTTCTGCACAGTCACCTGGGAATAAGGTTTAATGAAAGGAGTGTTTTATGGCATGTCATCTGTGAAACCCTCCAGGCTGCTGTGTGCTGACATGTCTTTAGTGACCACACTAAAGTGGTATACCCTAGTGTGTGGGAAAGCTCTTATATTACCTTTATTGTTATATTCTAGGTATCAAATATGATTAGATTTTGCATTAGGTTGTTGAATATAACCAAGGGCAGTACATGTGAAATAAATGCCTGTGATCCAGCCCTTAATCTCACATGGGATGAGAGACTCACAGGACCCAACCACATGTGAAATTCAGATAATGGCTTTAATGGCACATCATCCGTGAATGGTTCCTAAATAGGGCCTTCTTGGGAGGGCACACCTGATGTGGCACTGTTATAGTGGCAACATGGTGCTTCTCCTTGCTATAGTGAAGCCACTTTAGTGAGTAGAATTGGCTGTACAACCCCAATTGTACTTTTATTGATGTAACTACACAAATAGCAGAGGTCTATGTCAGTCAGGCTGTGTTTTTACAGCTCAGCGTGGTAAACACTATAGCCATAGCCTAGCTCATGAGGGAAAAAGTGTGGCTAAAGGAAAGTAAAAGCTCTGGTGAAATTATCCCAGTGGAGAGAATGGACATGTTGGATGTGGCCTGCTTAGTAAGCTCTGGAAGGTGGTATTTCTTTATTAGGATGCTCAGGGTTTTTTTGTGGAATATCCGAAATAAAAGCAAGGGCAAGCTTTGTTTGATCTAAAACATTAGTGGAAGGAAAACAGCATCTGACTGAAAAGGTCCAACAGCCTTTAACAATAATTATTTTAGTAGGAAACTGTATAAGACAATAAATGCACTGAGGGGTTTCTTTAAGAGAGGACTTGGGCAGTTGTGAAAGTGTGGCTTTGTATGTTACTGCAAGTGTAACGGTAAAAAGTAGGAGATGCTTTTTTTTTTCCCCTTCTATTATCTTGCCCTTCCAGCTGCCAAATGATGTGATAAAGTGCGTGTTCTTCTGCATAATTTACTAATACCCCTTGCTGTGAAGTGGTTGTAAGAGAAGTTTGGGGCATTTTCCTTACATTTCTTTATATTTAGCTTTTTGAGTTTACTTAAAGCCTGGTCTGTTCTGTGAAATCACACTGGTGTTTATTGTCTAGCAGTCATTTCACATGTCTGTGTGCATTGCTAAATTCTTTTCTCTAGACTTCGATGGTGCAGTTGAACAGCTTGATGCATGAGAACTATTAATCAGCAGTTTCTTTACTGACAGACATGTGCTTTCTGTGCTCCTTGGATTATCAAAATCCCTTTATAGAGGAAGGGGAAGTACTGCTGCTGAGCAGTTCAGCAACCCCATATGTCTGTCTATAAAGTGTATGTCTAATAATACTGAAAGTTGTCATGAGGAAGGATATATAATGAAAAGGAACAGATGGGAATACAGGAACTTGATCTGAAAGTCATTTGAAGAGTACCAGGAGGGCAGAGGGTAAGGAGCACTCCCTGTAGAAGGGGTGCTGTGGTGTATACTGGGGTGCCTACTGTCATGCTGCATGGGTTTTCTCTTCTGCCATTGAGATGTGTTTTACCAAAACAAGCCAAATGTGAGGGTAGATTGGTAAAGTGTGTGTGTGTGTGTATCATTTTGTTAACTTTCTTGGTGTCTTTTGCTCTGGTTATGTGTACAGAGCAATTGCACATTGGCCATTGTTAAATCTAACTCTCCAGTTAAGTTCATACTGTTCATAGTGGTGACAGTGTAGTCTACATTTATACCAGAATATTTTCACCTTTTCTGTTTTCTTCTGCTCTTTCCTATTCATCTTCTATTTTTTTGCCTTGCAAACTCAGCAGAATTAGGTGGGACTTGAATCGTGCACAGGTACTTGAATTCTACCTGCAGTTCTCTTTTCTTTTACAGTTAAAAACACCCAAACATCCCCATTAGATTATGTCTGGAACAGCATGTAACATACTCCAGAGAGAAGCTTCTAAGTGTAGATTTGACCTTGTGCAAATGTGTTTAAACCCTGTTGTTTGTTTGCATTTATAGTATTTAAACTACTACCAACAGTCACGACATTTCAGCAATATGACTTTTATGTGCAATCAGTACTAGACATCTGTTTCATCCTTTAAAATCATATCCAAAAATACATTAAAAGAACATAATGGTGCAGAGTCAGGCATTCAGAAGTTAGGAAATGCTAGAATTAAAGTTCCCTGCATAATTTCTTAAATTTAGAAAGAAGCAGGACTTGCTCCCGCTCCTTTAAGGCAGTAACCTGCTGCTTTTATCTCTTGCTATAAGGTTCAGGTTTGCCTTGCCTTTGTAGTCTTAAATCTCTTGAGATTGAGTTGTAGTGAGAAGTGTGTGGAAAGTGGTCCCACTTATTTGGGCAGCTTTACTCATGCTACTGTGATGGGCAGATGAATTGTTCGCCTTGCTTAATTCTTTATTTCTTTGCTGAGAGTTGGTTTTTAGGCGGGAGCTTGGGAGAGGATTGAGACTTCTAGTGTTTCAGGCTCAAAACTGAAAATAAGAACAAGATTTCCTGTGTACTTTATGCAAATCTTTTAATCTTTTTACTGTATTCATCTCATAACCCCACGACAGTTTATAGCGTCAGTTAAGTAAGTAGGCCATCTACTGTAATAATTGAGATCAGATCTGCTGGTGTTTCAATTGAAATTGTTGCTGGAATGTTACTCATTGCATATATCAGAAGAGAACTTGAAGACTTTGGCGTCAAAGTATATGAATTATTAGTAAAATATTTTATGATATCCTAGGGCAGTACACTCTAGAACAGTAATCAGCTTCTTTCCAATAGCTTTTTGAGCATCAGTTGTATGCTTCTATCTGCTAGGAATGAAGAGTTAAATACCTGGATTTCAGTTCTTTCAATACTCAAGATTCTTTCTCTTATGAGGCCAAGCAGGAGAGAATGGTGCTGCGCTGGAGAGGTTCCAGCTGTGTTGTCTTAAGAGAAGCCAAAGCACAGTTGTGATCCTTAAACTCTTAACTTGTCTTAATGGTCTTTTATCAGCATCATCTGTTCAACAAAGTATAAATGCTGATGTAAGGATTCTGGGGGTTTCAGTGTACTGACTGTGCTCTAGATTTAAGGAGACGGGAACTCGGTCTCATTGGTATGGATGTAGGACTTGTTGGTATTAAGCCTCTTGCCCTGGGTCGTGTCTCCACTATAAATTCTAAATTGTCATCATTTAACCCATTTGTCTGAATGGCCCCTGACTGGTGAAGCAGCTGGAGTTGTGTTGAGGTGGCTGCTGAGGTACAAACACTGCTGCCTTTTGTGTTGATTGTAGAGCTTAGCTGGGTGTTGGATTCTAGGTACTGCCCAGATGCCATGGTAGGAGTGTCTCCTACTCCTCTTCCATGTTGGTGAGGACTTTTATCCCAAATAACCATGCCTTTGTAAGGATTGCATTGGTTTGCATTAACTTGGGATGTGCTGAGGCATCTTGAAGTCCTTATCTTTCTCCATTATGTTTTCTGTTGATGAAACCATTGCTTTTCATATGGAGAATGTATTATTTAGATGGACACGAACCTGTAAAATTATGAGTGTTTCTACTATGAAGTGCTTTATAAATGCAGCTCTTGCATTTAACCCAGGTCTTGGCAGCATTTCTTTGTATATAATGTCATATAATGGAAGTACTTGAAAGAAGTACATCCCATGTGGTGACTTGTGGGGGAGTAATCTTAATTTTCTTTAAAATGACTGACTAAATTATAACTTACGGTATGTATCGTAGGACAGGAGCAAAGGAATGGTTAACGCAGGGTATAAAATGTGACAGTGCTGCTGCCTGACAAGGTTAAAAATACCCTTTTTATGATATTTGTCCATTGCCTTGGGCTGATGAGCAGTTCTTCCACGATTTTCCTCTGTGGTAATGATTTTTATATAGCGTGAGGTGTGTGGTTAATATTGCAACAGGGCAGTAAAAGATTTAATATCCAATGTGTCAAAGATGATGTGGCACCGTCATTGCCAACCGAAGGAGAGGCTCCTGTTTTGCCACCGGGGAAACACTTCCAGCTAGTCTGTGTGAGGAAAATGAATGGTCTTTTGAAACTCTTAGGGAAATATAATTGTTTTCAGTGTAACATGTAAAGCATCCTGCAGTTGGTGCCTAGCAGGGTATCTATTAAAGATGCATTGATAGGTATGTGAATATTGGGTGTCTCGTGCCCTGCCTACCTAAAACCTGTAGTCAGGCGTGCTCTAATGTCTGATAGTCCCAGTGCTTTCCAGTAAGGAGCTGTAGCTTTGATTAGGCTTTTGATCTCTGAGACAAGCATGGCATGAGGTGAGCGAAGAGGAATTGGAAATGGCAGAACCTATAAGCATAAGAATAACAATTTATAATGAAAAACGGAACAAAAGAATAGTTGAAACAAGTCAGAAGCCAACCTGGGAGGAAATTGAAATGAGAAGAAAGGGAAAACTTGGTGCTTTCATGATACAAAAGAAACAAAGCCAGATGGGAGTGGGGATTCAGGGAAGAGGAAGGTTCATTGTCACTGGCATTTTTAATGGTTGAATGTAATTTATTTTACAGCTGCTCCCCACTAGTTTTCCTTTTCTGTGGTCACTTGTTAAGGAACAAAGTCATCTGCCCTGTTTTCATGTTCTGCTTGTTTACATAAGCTAGATGAATATTCTCTGAATGTGAAGTGCATGTTCTGCACGACTTCTTTTTTACTTTTTTCTCTCTGCTTTTGTTCTGTAGGTTCCACCAATCTGCAAGCAAAGATCATGGCATGGTCTGGGGGGAGATTATTCAAGGCCATTGTTAGATGCTTCAGAGGTAGGTATACATTGATTTTCTTCCTGCTCACAAGTCAGAGGAAACTCGAGCCCTTGGAGCATTTTTCACTTGAGTTTGCTGGGTAGTTCATTTACTTCACTATTTACCATTTCGAAGTGCAGCAGTTTAAATGGCAAGCAGTGTCTGTCTCTAGAAAAGGAGATAACTTTTCTTAGAGCCTTCAGTGTTGCAGTCTTCTCAAGAAGTCTCTTTGAATCTCTAGAAACTGATGATAACACAGTAGCTTACAAAGAGCAGTTCTTAAAAATGTAGGGTTTGGGTATTAAATTCATGTTGTCAGGCATAGAAAGTAGCAATGTATAGAAAGCCATGTTTTCCTTGTAGGGCTTTATTACTTCAATATTGTGCTTAGAAACTCCACAACTGCTTAGGTTGTGGAATATCAAGGACCGATGGTGTCAGGATGTCAGGCTTTTATTCCTGGAAAGTCTGTGTGCTTTAACATCATGTAAACACAAGGAAGCTGGAATTTTAACTGTTTATGGAATAATTATGACATATTTCTCAGTAACACACATTCCTTGAATGAAGCTGGGAAATGTATTTGTCTTGGGTTTTGTTGGTTTGGGGGTTTCAATATTTATAAATAACCACTCATCAAACTGTCTCAAGTAGCTAAAAATCATTTGAGGGTCATCGGGACTTCAAAGTGTGAAATCTACTTTGGTTTTTATAATGTTTTTCCTTAAAATGTAGAAAGTGAAATTCAGATGTGGGAAGCCCTGAGGTCTGCTGTCAAACCATCCACATAAAGTGGAATTCTTAAAGAGCTTTTCCATCACTTGAACATGGAGACTGTAAATGTAGCAAATCTCTGAAACAAGATGCAGACTCTTCTTGAAAAGCTTTAACACGTCCATTTTTTGTGACAGGCACTTTAAAATTGAACTTGGACAAATGCCTAGTGGTAGTAAGTTGTTATTATTTAGTACATGTACATGCATTAATAAATTCAGAAGTTTCCTCTGTATTTATTTAGCAGGGAACCTGTCACTCTTTATGTACGTTATTATTGCTTAAATGTATTTCACTTTATACATTAATGTGCAAGAGTACAATTATCCTCCAAAACTTCAATTTCTTAATGTTTTCAGTCCACTTTTCAGTTTTTAAATATTCCAGTTAAAAGGACACCTAAGGCTCTGTCATACTCACCTCCTGGCTGCTTGGAACATGGTCTTTACTATACTGCTAGATTTATAGTCCCTTTCTTACTTTTGTTTCCTTATGCAACACAGTGTTTCAGAGAGAAGTAGTATCTTTTATTAAAGCAAGTTAATACAGTTGGAGAATGAGGGAGGCGAACCAGACCTGTAGTTCTTCTTTCTGTTTTTACATGCATGTTTCCTGAGGTTCTTGCAAATTAACTTTACATTTTCACACAGATTCTCCCGTGGTGGCAACTGATAGAAAAGAGAACATGTTGGCATGGTCATGCAGGTGGAGGGCTTCATACAGATCCAAAGGAAGGGGTAAAAATTTGCTTAATTTTCTTTAATTAGCATTGCTTTTTATGTAAAAAATGTGATCAGCTTCTTCCCCCTCCCAAAAAAACCTGATGACCCCAAGCAAGAACTTGGTAAAAACTGCATTGATAGATACGTAAATGCTATTTAATTGTTAATGTTGGTTTGCTAGCTGTTAAATCTGCGAATGTTTGTGATAACTGTTCAGGTTCTTCAGTTGTTTTACCAAAAACACCATCTTACTGTCACATACTCCTTTGGAATTGGCCTGTACTTGTGTCAGGCATTTTTCATGGAAAGTATGTTCCATTGTAATTTATTGTGTTTTGTTGTTCTTTTTCATGAGTGATACATCCCTGTGACTTGACAGTCAGGGTAGGAGAAATCAGCTTGTGGATACCAGTTAGTGCATCACTTGGTAAAATTGCACTTGAAAGGGGGGGGAGGGAAGTAATAAAACTGCATGTATTTTTACTTGGATTTGATGTTTATGCATCTGATGTGGTTTGGCTGTATTTATATTCAGGAAGTGCATGTTAAGTATGGTAGGTATGTAAGGAACAGCAGTATCTTTTATTAGACTGAATGATTTAAAGTGAGAAAATGAGGCAAGCTTTTGGTTAAAACAACACAATATAAACTTTGCATCATTAAAATTGCAAAATCAAAGCTCTTTGGTTTATGTAACTTTCGTTTTCTCACTTTCTGTGCAAAGTTATTTCTGATGTGTCACACAGAATCATTCAGTGTGATGATTATAACTTGTGCAAACTTGTGTGGGATCTTTCTAAATCTAGTGAAGACCATGTTGATGACCCACTGAAATTTCACAGCAGAATCAGGTCTTTCAGGGCAGGTTTTGCTCATGCTTAACTGTTCTGATGTCTTTCTACAGCCTCATTTGTAAAGAAACAAGAGTTAAACCTACGATTTCCTCTTAATTTTGATCTGACAGTTTTCCCTTCATTGAATTCAAACCTGTTTGTGCTACAGGTAGAAGTCAAGAGAGATGCTACCAAAATTTATGCTTTGGTAGTAAGAGGGGATTTCATAACCTGGAGTGTAGCCAGCTTGGTTCAACAAACATCTGTGGTCTTTTCTGCATAAGACACAAAAGGAAACTGAACAATCGGGCATCTTCACCCAATAGTACTACTGGCTGTGCACATAACGTTAACGTCAGGCTAATTTTAAGACCCTCCTTGCAACACATATAGGCTCTTTCAAAGATCTAGGCAAAACAGGCTGTAAAGCTCGTAGAGTGTCCTCTAATTATTTATGTTACAGAATAGAATTATTATGGATTATAGTTCTCCTGTAAACAGGAGGAGGGTATTATCCCCTGTGTTGTCGCTTTGGTGATCACACATCTGTTGGGCATAATTATAGGTTCTTTGGGGTTTATTTTCCTGCTAGAATTTCTGATCACCTGGGGATGTTGATCAGCTGAATAATTCCCATTTGCTGTCAAAAAAAACCCTTCATTTTTCAGAACTCCATGGAAAAGATTTTGTATATCCCTAGAACAAACTCACCCTCATAGGATTCATCTGCAAATCCATTTCGCAGACTCAGGGTCACAACTGACTTATCTTCAAAAATACCTCAAGGGGCTGTTTGTTTTTTTGTTTAAACAGGCGTTTCCTGAAATGCAGACATTTTTCAACTGAACCTGGTATGTGATGGGCAACTTCCAGGACAAGTCTATTTAATCATTATAGGAATTACGTTTTTTAGTTACCACTTCTGCAGCTTGGCATCATTCACAGATTCACATTTCAGGGTTTTCTTGGGTTGGGAAGGAAAGGAAAGATTGTGTTTGCCAAAGCACAAGTAACGTTAAGGAGCAGTGGATGTTCCTTAGCATTAGAACTCACTAGGAATATGTTAGCCAGAAATTCTGATGCCAGCTAGTATGGTTTTTAGCCTGCTAGGCAGTGTAAATATTCCGTGGCATTCTGTGTTCACCCATTGCTTGCGGCTATTCCTGCGTAAGCCAATCTCCTGACTTTTTTATTCCAATAAGTGGAGCTATAATGTAGTTAATATAGGATGCTGTCAGTTAAGGCTGTTGTGTAACTAAACAAGTATCAGCTATTGTCCAGGAGAAAGCAGCGAGGGCTAGCTGTATAAGAAGTGAAATGTGTGAAGAGTGGAAAACCTAAAGAGGGGCATAGGGTGTAAAAGCCAGGAGGTCCTCAGCAAAAACGAAGGGAATGGAGTCTTCAAGTAACTAGGGGAGCAGCTGACACATCTGGTTTTTTACAACATAATTTTTACTTCCAGCAGTGGCTGATGTGCTGAATGCTGAAACCAAAACCATTGCTGTTCTTTACTGCCTTTGGGGTTTTTTTGTGTGTTACTTTTATTCCTGTCTATTCTGTGTACAAAAACTGTGGTGTCTGACTTGCTGCTAAGCAGACATATATTGCTTGCTTATGGAAAGACTGATAATCATGATGGAACCCTGGTAATTAGCCTCCCCCTACCACCAGTTCACTCAGTTGCTTTTTAGTTTGCTAGTCATTGCTTGCCTTCTATGGAAGTATGGATAGTGTGAAGGAAAAAGACTCAGTATTTCTTTCCTGAAGTTTGGAAGGAAAATTCAGGCTCTAGTTTGACATTTATTTAAGCTGATAAGGGAACTGAAAAAAGAATCCTACCTCCTTCCTCACCTTGGTGTCTTGCTACATTGGTCGCTGCGTGGTCAGATAGTGAATTAGTGTGAAGTGATCTAGCTGAAAAATAACGTGTCCAGATGGTGGGAACACCCTCTCCCTTCCCAAAAAACATTGCTGCCATTTAAAGGGAGGTAAAAGAAATGCATCCCTTAACCTTTTTATGTAAGCGGAGAATCAAAAAAGGCCCTGAGTCCATTAAACAGATTGCTCATTTTAATTCTTAATGTTGCCACTTGCATATTTAAAGCATTTTCAATTCATGTTTCTGTGCAATGGTAACATTTATTTCATGGTAAACTTTGATGTAATATGTGTGCATTTTGCATCTCCTTTGATATTTCTCCTTGTTCCTTTGCAAGGCCTTTGGCAAACGACTGGCTGCCTTCTAACTTCTTTTTCTGAATGGATTTACTTCTGTCACTGTTCAGAGCCATGAAGGAAAGGAAATAGGTTCCGTGTATGCAGCCCTTGTATTTTGTTCTTTTTAATAGCTTTTCTGTGCAAAGTCTGACTAGCCAATAGCAACGTATAATTAGAACTGCTCTGGTTGCTCTAGTCTCTTTTGTGTAAAGTGATACCTCTTTTTAACTTCCTTTTAACCTGTAAGTGGCGATCAAAGATGCTTTGCAAATGTTTGAACTGCTGTTTATGCATATCCTTGGCTCAGATGGAAAGATTTATGTATGTGCTTCAGCAGATACTCCATCTCCTGGATGGGTAGGATGCAACAGAAGCAGTTTTGCATTCTGTCTTCACTTACAGATCTTCCATATATCCATTTTTTAAAGGTTGTTTGAAATGTGCTTATACTGTGTAATGCTCCAATACATTGCAGTTGCTGACAAAATGCGGTATCTCTTACCCTTTGGTTTTCTTTGAAGCTATGACTAGAAACACTGAGATGAGTTTTCTGGTGCTATAAAAAGCTTACCTTTTTAGGATTGGCTTCCCTGGCTGCCTTAGCAATCTTTCCTTTTAACAGGACTCTCCTTTCTTGCCCATTCACATTGGACCTTAACGTAGAATTTCTATTCTGAATTGATTTATCCTCAAAGTCAAGGAGAGAGCATTTAAAGTACACATTAGAGTGAGGGAAACATTGAAACTGCCCCTTTTGGCAAGCTTCTGTAATGATAAGTCATCTTTGAAAAGTGTGGACTAACATTTTGTTCCCTCCCGTCCCTGACTACAAAATACTGCCTGAAATTGAGAGATTAGCTGCTATTTGCTGCCCTCCCTTCAGCTGCAGATAACCTTCCTGTCTGTCAAGTTAACCCCAGGGTAATCAGCAGAGAAAAATGAGTTGTTGATACTCGTTCTGTATGCTACTGCATATGCTGTTCTTCTTGATTGGGTAGCATGGTTTAGGCTTCAGCCAGTTAATATATGTAGCTTGGGAGTTGAGTGGAGTGTATCTCACAAGTAAGTGGTACAGACATCTGTCCCTCTGTAAAATAACTTGCATTTCTGTACAAAATACGACCAAAATCACCAGCAGACCAAAATCATTCCAAAATGCAGCCCCCCAAAAAATCTCAAACCAAAACCACTAATATTTCTCAAAAAGCCTTGTTAACTGAACTGCAGTCTTGTTTAGAGCAAAAGTTGAGGTTTGGAGAAGAGCCTGTTTGAATTCATTAAAAATGGGCATAATCAGTTAAGCTGATGCATGGCCATTTACGTCATCTGCCTTGTGAATCCAGGTTATCTACGTTCAGGGGCCAGTCTGTTAGATCAAGCGGTGATGTTGGAAGTTGAGTTAAAGCCTCTAGAATAGTTTTCTTGATGGTTGTTACAGCTTCATTGGGCACCCACTGAAGGACTGTATGCCCTAAAAAACATGGGCAGAGTATGAGTGTTTCTCACTTCTCAGCAAGGATTTTAAGATGACCAAAAAACTTTAAAGGGAATTGTTGGAAATGCTTAAATTTGCAACCAGATAATCAGAGCTGAAGTGTATATTCAGTTCAATTTATACTTTAGCATAACTGCTCTGTTTCAGATATTTGACTTGGTAAAATGCTGGTGGTTTATACTATATTCTGTTGTGGCTCCTGAACGTTCTCCAAACTGCTAAGGTTTATTGTAGACCTTTCAGAGTTCTTTCATTCCTTGGTGTTTTTGTTACTTCCGTGACTTTACTTTTCGCGTTTCTCACTCCCATTTTTTGTGTGCTGTCAAACCAGCTTCCAAACAAGAAATACTAAGCCATTTTGTGCCAAATCTCGAGAAGATAAAAAAGAACCAGTTTATTTATTCTGTGAAGTACTTCAACTGTGGTGAATTGTGGCTTTCTCTGAATTCCACTTACAGCTAGCTACACTTGCACTCTTGAGGACATGTGGATTAAGAACAATTCGTCTCTTTTAGCAGTGTGTGAAGGATTTATGCCTAAAAACTGAGAACTTGAAANNNNGTGTCTGTTGCGTATCCAACAGAATACAGAAGTGATACAAATGTGTAACATTCATTCTCATTTATACTTATTTTTTATTTATTTTATTTATTTATTTATTTATACTTATTTTGCTTCCTTGGCTCTCTTTATAATACAGTGCCTTTGTTCTTTCCAATAGCTGAAAGAGATAGATGCCAAAAAGATCATCAAAGCAATGTTGTCTTATGTGTGGCCCAAAGACAGACCAGACCTGAGAGCCAGGGTTGCCATTTCCCTAGGGTTTTTAGCAAGTGCAAAGGTAAGTACAGATTCTTCATTATACTGTGATAGTTACTATTGATCTGGAGTTTGTTCAAGGAACATTTTTTCTATTATTATTTAAGGGAGTTTATGTTCTTAAGATGTTTGTTTCTTGTATGAGGGGCACACAGTATTGGAAATAATAGCTTGGATTTTTTAAGGGGGTGTCTATGCATATGATATAGAGTCATAGAATCATGGAATAGTTTGGTTTGGAAAGGACCTCAAGATCATCCAGTTCCAACCCCCCTGCCATGGGCAGGGACACCTCACACTAAACCATGTCACCCAAGGCTCTGTCCA